>CAOJBJ013140635.1:0-10302 GCA_948291685.1 Euphorbia celastroides
GCAGTCCAGAATTGGTCTAATTGCTTGATGTAATTTAGACAGATTTTGTAGCTTTAGCTATCTGAGTTCGTATGTTGTATTTACTTGGCAATGCAGATGTAAGTTCTGTTTAAAAGCCTTTTGTAGATTTTATTTAACTACTGTCTGAACAATTTATAAACCTTAGCATCTCTGATTTGATTCATTTATTAGTTTTCATGCATTTTTTAGCTAAGCAACTCTTGTCTTGTGGTTGTAGCTCAAGGCGCTCTTGCATGGCCACTCATATTCTGCTCATGCAATGGGGTGCACAGCAGCTGCAACTGCCATTAAATGGTTCAAAGATCCCAGGACGAACCCTAATATTATTTCTGAAAGAAACTTGCTGAAAGAGGTACGTGAAGTTCACTCGGTTTCTTTTAAATCTTACCACAGTGGATCCTCCATTATTCCCTTTTGTGGTAGTGTTGAAGGCGTACTTTTTGCAAAATTTGGGGTGGCTGAGACCTAATGTGCACAACCTAGACAAATTTATCTTATAACGCAATTTCGACCACATGTTCTGTAATTTCACAGAACACATGTAAGTACCATAAAAACCAAACTGAGGTGAACTAGTAACTAAGATTGCTTCGAAATGTTAACTGGTTAGTCTGTCTGCTCGTGAGAGTAGAGGACTAGAGGCCAAGGACCTGTCTCTCTTTCTTTTTTCATTGTTGTTATTTTAATAAGAAATAACTGTTTTTGTGTTATCTGGTTTATTTTTTTTCTTCTTTGAAAAATGATATAATATTGAATCGAATTCTTGCAGTTATGGAATTTGGAACTGGTGCATCAGATTTCATCGCATCCCGCAGTTCAAAGAGTGGTTTCGTTAGGCACCCTGTTTGCATTAGAACTACGAGCAGAAGGCATTAATTCCGGGTATTTTTAAAGGCATTCTGTGTTTATGTGTGCATACCGTTTAGATGACATGTCAAGGATACAAATTGATATAGCAAACACCGACTTAACATTAAGAAATCATATAGCACCAAATGTTTTTATCTAAACTTACCTTACAAAACAATTTGATCAATCAATAGTCTCTAAAACAACGCCAGAAAAACAGCTCGCCTACATGGTCTAAGGAACAAATTAACCAATTGGGATTGTGGACCGAAATATATATATTTATAGAATATCAGAAATAAAAATGAAGTAAACACACATAGTATTCAGGAATATTATATTATGTTTATGTTTTGCCGTTAGATGACTGAATTCATTGAGATCTTCGTTGTGTTTCTAGAACTCCAGTCAATTTCCAGTATTTTTTCTGAAATTCAAAACTAAAAGTGTAATAGGGTAATGAGTTGAGAAAATGAGATAGCAGTGGATGTTTTGCAGATATGCATCGATGTATGCAAAGTCTCTGGTTGAGAAAACGAGGGAAGAAGGGGTATATATGAGACCTTTGGGGAATGTAATCTATCTCATGTGCGGACCCTGCACTTCTCCTCATGTCTGCAGCCAACTACTGTTCACTCTTCTTGCAAGCCTGGAAGACTTCAACCATCAGCCATATTGTTAGTTACCATCAAAATTATCTGCTGTTTTCTCTACCCTCAATTCTGCTACTTGCTTGCATTGTTTGTGAATTTTCCTATGGGGAGTGTTTCTTTAGATTCCGAGTTCGTTTCTATCCACCTAATGCCTGGCCTTGCAAATGGGTTCTTTTGCACAAAAATACTCATCTGGACAAAGTTAAAGAAGCTATCTTTTATTTTGACAGCTTAAGAACAAACTAGACATCATCTGTACTGCTTTTGATTGTGTAAGAACGTGTGATTTGTGGGTTTTCAATAGCAAAGTTTCTTTTCTTTAACATATTTGGGCAAACACATTTGATTGATAGGTTACGTCCAAGTGTCATATTCCAACATGTAAACCAAAATAGTGGCAAATGTCCTACGTATATTGGGTTCCGACTCTAATGTTCCAAAGTTTTTTTTTGAAAAAACGTGTAAATCAAAATAAAACGTTTTCCAATATTGCACTAAAATATCAAATATTGTTTGTTACTTTCTTATTTATTACAGTACAACGTAGAATGTAGTGGCATAGTTTGTCTTAAATGTTAAAAGCAGGAGGGGAAAATTCGAATAAAAATGAAGTTGAAGGACTTGTTGGGAAAAATCTTAAAAGAAATTTGAGAATCAAGTGATGTCGAAATGCATCCAAAGATAATAAAGAAAAAGAGGAAGAAGACAAGACACAGAAGGTGACATCAAATAACCCTACAAAGATATCGTCACTCTTTTGGTAATATAAAAAAGCAGAATTACTCACTTATCCTTCAATAAAACAGAACGCCTTTTCCTGTAAATGGACGGCCGTTATCTCACTAATCATTTCGATAAAGGCAACAACAAACAACAAATAATGGGTCTTTTGTAACTACGCTCCCCTACACTGTATCGGTCATATAATTTGCATTTTGCTTCGTGTAATATATAATATTGGTTTGATGAAAAAAATCGAACATGTAAGTAGTCTTGGGTGGTTAGCGTGTTATAACCAATTGTAAACGATGAATTTCTCGAAAGTATTCTTAAAATAAGTTTTAAAGATATTTTTATTTCCAGTTCATATTTGATATTTCATCTCCTTTAAAAAATAAAGGAATTGAGTTGAAATTTTTTATGAATATACCAACTCGGAATTGCAATTTAGAATTTGTTTGGAGTAAATCAATTTCAAATTACAATTCTACGATTTTATACTTAAGACTATAAAAAATTGCAATTTCATAAAATTATACCGTGACCACAAGATGGTGAAGTGTGAAAGAGATGCCCTCAAAATAGAATAATTTAATAATCTCAAGTGAATCACACTGGCGCTACTTGCAAATTTGACAAATAATTTAGAGGATCAAAATACACTTTACCTTCATACAACAAATAACAGATAAGCTGACTCAGATAATACCAAACCAGCCACAGAAAACAAGCAGCCATCAACATCAGAATCAAGCCGCACACTACAATTCTCTTACAAAATAATCAACGACGCTGATTAAGTCAACACAAGTCTTAATAAACAACTCAAAGTAGCGGATAATTATCTCCTCCTCCGCTCTCAAATATCTCTAATCGCCAGAGTAGACCAGAGTCCAATTTTTTCTTTCTTTTTTATTTAATTTCGCAAAAAAACACTTGCACAGTGGTTTTCAGCAAACTTGTTGTAATTGTTATATACAATTACAATAAAGTTCGTAGCTTTTCGATTCTATTGATATTATCTTCTCTCTTTCTCTCCCACCAAACACCTCCCTTCGTCTTCCAACAAGGTTTTCCCTCGCTTTCTTCCTTATACTTCAGCAATCCGTCAGCTGGTTTGCTGATTCTTTTTTGTTTTCTTGCTATTTTTGCTGTGCTTTTACTTTAAGTCAAAGATTTTTGATTGATTTATCGAATTTTAAATATAGGGTTTGCGAGAGAGGTGCGAATTAGAAGGGGGATCTTATAGACCTGGAGATCTTTGGTTGAATTTTATGTTTTGGTGTGCGTCTATAGTGAAGAAGACCTGAGTTGGGGCTCTTTGTGTGGTGGAGTGAAATTGTTGTGTATTTTGGTTGATTTGCAGATCTGGGGATTTAGGGTTTCTGTAGTTAGGGCAGAAAATGCAGACCAGGTACATGGAGAGGACTAATAGTATGGCTAGAGGAAAGAGGGCCTTAGAAGGTGGAGAAGAGCAGCAACCTGACAAGAAGCGTCCTGCTTTAGCTAGGTAATTTTATGGGGTTGCAATTGATTCTTCTGCTGATGTTGTTTAGTTGAAAGAGTTATGGTTATAAGCTGTTATTGGTACCTTTTGAGTACTGGATGATTGATATGTCTTGTTAAATCCTGTTTGGGTAGTAAGGAGGTGCAGATATCACAGTGCTGGTCTTTCACCTCTGCAGATAGACTAATGTTAATATTATCATTCATGTTCACCCTATTGCTTAATATCCAGCTGAACTGACTGTTGTTTTCTTTGATGTACACTGAGTGAGTTGAAGGGCTATTTTCATGTATTTATCAAATCCCGTTGATTTTCACATCTTCCGCAATCTATTTCCTTCCACATAAAAGCATTGTTTTCTTTCTGTCTTCTAGGCATGCCATTTAAGTTTTCATATCAACATGTTATATCAAGTTCCAAAATAAACTGCATTTAATTTATGGCATGCAGCGTCATTGTAGAAGCTCTTAAAGTGGACAGTCTCCAGAAGCTCTGTTCATCTTTGGAACCTATTCTTCGACGAGTTGTAAGAATTTTTACTTTCTCCCCTTGTTTGTTTGATACTACATGATTAGAAATTATTTGCTTTTGATCGATATCTGGACTGTTTGATGTATATGTGGATAGTTTGATTGCTTTTAAGATTTTGACATCTGATTAGAAACCCGTGTCTGGTTTGGGAAAGTCGTGATAGATATGTAGTAAGTAGTATTGAGCAGTCTGCAGGAATCAAACCACAGGATCACCAGAACCACAGTGATATTATGTTCATCGTATCAATCACACCAATCTCTTGGAGACTTTGAGGTTTAAAGTTCCTATTTTTTCTTTTGGGTGGGGAGGGTGGAGAGCTTCTGACCATGAGACCTGCGCTTGTTGCTAATTGGAGCAATCTGGAACGATTTCTAGAAAATTAAAGTTCTGCATTTTGTTTAGTCAAATCTTTGTGAATTGAGATGCACATTAACTGAAATCACTTGAGCGAATTTCTCTTTTGGATCAGCTTCTTTGAGTTGAGACTTGGAGAGTGAAGTTTGACAAAAGATCACCTACCCTATGTATGGCGATCTGTGCATGTGCAACTTGGTTACAAAGTTTCAAAGTTTTTGAATTATAATTGATGGTCATAGCTCATAAGAACATACTATTTTTTGTTTCAAATGATTAACACTATTGTATTTTTCTTGAAAACTTTTAGAGGCCTTGTGCACCTTTCAAAAGCTGAATGGATAACTTGAGGTTCCAAAGCTTGTGGGTAACAAAAAGGCTCTTAAATTTTCTTCCACTGCATTGTCGGTCATGCAGATTTACATGTACTGTAGCCTGTAGAGGATTCATGTGGAAAAGTTACGATATGTAGGTCTTTGCTTGATACTATCCATATAGCTGACTTATCTGTGGCGAATATGTTCTTAGTAAAGTGAAATTGGTTGGAATGAATTTAGATTAAGGAGGAAATCATCGAATAATATTTGGGTTACGCATGGAAAGCAGAAACCTTTATTATGAGGTGTTTGAATTTCTCTGGTGAAAATATACTGGTTGGAGTATTGCTTTTCTTTCTGGTGTGTGCTTTGTGTATATGTGTATGTGAATGTAAATGAATTTCTCATTTTCTTCTTTTTTTTTGTGTTGTAATATGCGTGGAACAGGTAAGTGAAGAGGTGGAACGTGCATTAGCGAAGTTGGGCCCTCCTCGACTCAATGGAAGGTACGAGAAATTCTTGTTGAAAGTTTGTACACATCTGAGTTGGCTTTCATGCGTGCATATGCTATGTGGTTCTAAAAATACTTTAATTTACATCTTTTAACTGGACTTCTTATCAATGCAAGTCATGGCATTCGATACATTGGCCTTTTGGTTCCACTGCCTTAAGGGAAAGCTTTTGGCAGCACTGAAGTATTGTGATTTATCATCAAAATAGAAGTCTTTTGTGAATTTTATTTCCAATCTCTGCCTATGGACTAGTGGTACCTGAATGGATAACAAAAGTTGCTTATGTTCGATTCAGAATGAGAGAATGGCATCCTTATTTTGCATGTTTGTCCAATAGATGAAAGGAGTTTATTGTTCGACCTGGAGACTTGTGTAACACAAATATTTATAGAATGCTTTAAATGTGGAAAGTTTTAAGTAGCATAAACTTAAAAAATGTCTTGTGAGGGTTATGGATTTTTGCTGACCACGTAGTGTGAACAATAGCATACACATTTTCATGGTAGACGTAACTTGTTATGAATTGAATTCTGATTCTGGAGAGGTTTTCATTGATAGGATGTATTCGTATAAAATCATATCGTTGATTTGTCGTATATTGGCTGCAACTGTAGAAAGAATAAGAAGGCCGGAGCTCAACTTCAAACCTAGACACAGTGACATGCTAGCACAAAAATTGTCTTTGCTGTACTTTTCCAGTTTCCTTTCAAGTATTCTTGGCTGATTTTTTGTATGATTTGGATAATGGATCTTGTTCGTATAATTAATGTATGACTAGTTAACGGAATAAAAAAATGAATTTGTTGCTGTAATTTTTTTTACATTTGTTTAAATGATCAAGTTGCTTTCCAGTTTTGATGATCTACATATTTGATCAAGTCATATAGACACTGATACTCACATGATATGTATCCTATTTTCATAGGATACCACACGAAATATCTCCAAATCATTTCCTCTATTTAGTTATTATGTCCTGGATGATGTCCTATTTTTTTAATTTGGTTATTTTTCAAAATGTTTCAGTTCTTCCCCAAAACGGATTGAAGGTCCAGATGGAAGAAACCTACAGATACGCTTTAGAACCAGGCTGTCTCTCCCACTTTTCACAGGGGGCAAAGTAGAAGGGGAACAAGGCGCCGCAATCCATGTTGTGCTGATTGATGCCAACAGTGGTGTCGTGGTAACTTCTGGTCCCGAGGTATCTCTAAAACTTGATATTGTGGTGCTTGAAGGCGATTTCAACAATGAAGATGATGAGGACTGGACTCAAGAGGAATTTGAGAGCCATGTTGTCAAAGAGCGCGAGGGGAAGAGGCCATTGTTGACCGGCGACCTGCAGGTGACTCTCAAGGAAGGCGTAGGGACACTTGGTGAGCTCACATTCACCGATAACTCGAGCTGGATTAGGAGCCGGAAGTTCAGGCTTGGCTTGAAAGTTGCCTCTGGATTTTGTGAAGGTATTCGCATCCGTGAGGCAAAAACCGAACCTTTCACAGTTAAGGACCACAGAGGAGAATGTAAGTTCATGCCCGCGATTTCCTTTCTTCTTAAATGTTATTTGATGATTTTGGAGGTGATTTCCTTTTCTTGTGGCAGTGTACAAGAAACACTATCCACCTGCTTTGAATGATGAAGTGTGGAGATTGGAGAAAATTGGCAAGGATGGTTCCTTCCATAAAAAGCTGAATAACCATGGAATATTCTCGGTTGAGGATTTCTTACGTCTTCTTGTTAGGGACCCTCAGAAACTACGCAATGTAAGTTTTATTTCTCTTATTAAAAAAGAACTTGATGTTTTCTTATATTCTGAAATTGCTTCGGTCTTTTGGGTATAGATTTTGGGATCTGGCATGTCTAACAAGATGTGGGATGCTCTTGTGGAGCATGCAAAGACTTGTGCCCTAAGTGGGAAGCTTTATATATATTATCCTGAAGATTCGAGAAATGTGGGGGTTGTTTTTAACAACATATATGAGCTAAATGGCCTCATATCTGGGGAGCAGTACTATTCAGCTGATTCTCTTTCTGATGAGCAAAAGGTTGGTATTATTCATTTGCTTTCCCTTTTCTCGGATTACTAATTGTGTTTTGAATCGCTTTTCTTCAGGACGTTGTCTCGGGTATTTGTACTGGTTTTTTTATTGTGTCATACTTTTGTATTATAATTTGGAGTTCAAATATTACAAGTGTTGATCCTTATGATGACTTGTATTGCATTTTGTGCATCTTGCAAATATCTTTATGATAGATGTGTATGTGGTATTTGGAATCAACTTTAGTTTGTAGAAAGTGTGAAGCAACGTTCCCATGGATTTTATATACCGTATTTGTGTTTTCTCCGTCTGATAGAAGTGTCTCAAATTGTTAATCTGGAATTGTACTGTTGAAATGATCTAATTACCGTATGCAAGATGGAATTTTGAATTTGAGACACTGACATATAACTGATCTGTATCATCGTTCTTTAAAAAATTTTGCATGTCATGAACTAGTAATAGCATTAAAAGAAACAATAGTTTGCATTACATAAAAGCTTTCTTTGGGTGTTGTTGCATTAATAAGTCTTATGCTTAAGAACTGATGAATATCCTGGATGGGTGTCAAGTTATCTTGTTTGTGGTTCCATACATCTCTTGTTCAATGAACATGTTTTCTGTATGTTGAGTGACTGCTGCTTAAGACAATTCATCTAGACACAATTCTGCAAGTTCTTTCCCATTGTTCATCATCATGGTAAATTTCGCATACCACACTTCTCTGGATATTTCTTCAGTTTTATTATTCATAATTAATTTAAGGAAGGTTATTCATAATACAAGTAATTTTGTAGGTATATGTGGATGCGATGGTAAAGAAAGCGTATGAGAACTGGAACCAGGTTGTTGAATATGATGGCAAGTCATTGGTGAACTTGAAGCAAAATAAGAAATCAAATGCCTTCCGAAATGAGCCTCAAATCAACCAGATTAGCTACCCTAATTCTGCATCCCACCATCCGGTTCAACCACCGCTCCTACTGGCTCCAGCTGCTACCCAGCAGGTTCCCATGCATTCTGGTCTCCAAGTTGGTACGTTTTATTCGCTAATGTGATGCTATAAAAACCATCTAGGGCTCGTTTCTATGTTCTTGGCTACAAGCTGTTAATCTAGGAAAGCAATCCCCGAAAGGCCTCTACTTTCCCGGTTTCTCTAACCCTTTTTTCGGTCTTGTTCTTGCTTGCAATCAGGTTACAACGACAACATGGGATCTGGGTTCGCTCCCCAAGCCCAGCTCGTGAACCCGAACACCCGAACCCACTATGACAACACATCCTTCACTCCGCATGAGCCAATGATGAGAAACGACAACAATGTAGGCCTAGCCCTTGGCCCTCCACAGCCATCATCTTCGGGATTCCAAATGAACAATCTGAACCCATTCGAGGACTGGACCACAACCCGGGACAGTCGGGTCGATGACTACCTAACAGAGGAAGAGATCCGCCAGAGAAGCCACGAGATGCTGGAGAACGAAGACATGCAACACTTGCTTAGGCTCTTCAGCATGGGGGGCCATGGCCCTGTCAATATCCCTGAAGATGCCTTCTCTTTCCCGTCTTTTATGGCGTCCCCAATGCCAAGCTTCGATGAGGACAGGTCGAGACCCGGGAAAGCCGTGGTGGGTTGGCTCAAGATCAAGGCTGCTATGAGGTGGGGATTTTTTATCAGAAAGAAAGCTGCTGAAAGGAGAGCTCAGCTTGTGGAGTTGGATGATGACGAGTAGTTGATCAATGGAATCAGAATCGTGGAATCAGAATCGTGCCTGGGTTTTGGAAGCTTAGGAAAACTCGAGGAATTGTTGTACAGTCACTTTGTGTACAGCGAGTAGTTTCTGGAATTACACTTGACAAGAAGCTTCTCTCTGATCTGGTTTTAGCATTTGAAATTCTATTTAAGAAGGGTGATTTGTTTCGGTAAATAGATGCTTTGACTCGTGTGGTGGTGTTTAGTGTATTGCTATATCATAAAATACTTTGATGAGGCCACTTGGCTTCCTTTTGTATTAATAGTTTAATTTTGGACCGTTAAAGTTGTTGGATTTTTTAACAGAACCCGATATGAAACTCTTTTCTTTGGTATGCGTCGTGAAATTTTATCTGCTGCATATTTTTGACAGAATTGAGGTAGGCATGGATATTTGAACTGACTATGCTTTACTGTCTACCCGATATCCGTAGCTGGTGAAAAATCTTTCCAGCTATATTATGTTTTCTTGCCATCCATTTTTCACATTTCTTTCGCCTTAAAAAAGGCCAACATTGGGTCATAAGAACCACGGTTTTGAACGAGTAAATGAACCGCATTCTTTTGTTGGTATCATGACTATTACACTTACAAATTTGTTTGTTTTGGTGGGTTTAAAGGATTTTGGCCTAATATAATAGTTATTTCTCCTCTTTGGCTGGTATAATGGCCATTATACCTGGTTTTAAGGATTTCAGTTCGGTAATGGTCATTATACCTCATGTCTTGCTAATATAATGACAATTGTACCTTGTCTTGTCCGGTATAATGGCCAAGATCTGCCTATTTGTAGGTTTTGGTGGTCTAAATGATTTCAACTTGGTATAATGGTCATTGTATCTCCTCTTATGCTAGAATAATGGTCAATATATCTCATCTTTTGCTTGTATAATGACAATTATACCTACCTATTTGTTGGTTTTGGTGGTTTGAAGGTGAAGAGATTATATCCCATATATCTTAAGTCCGGTTAACGATTTTACCGATTAAATGCAAGAATCGAAACATACACAAGAGACAACGGATTTTTTAGGCAGTTCCTCAAGAAA
>CAOJBJ013143005.1:0-21747 GCA_948291685.1 Euphorbia celastroides
CAAATAAATACCATATGTAAATACATTTAACTTTATTAATTTAACTTTAATGAATAATACAAGTGACATTGTATTATACCATTAACTTAAATTAATATTTAGAGTTCATTGCCAGTTATTCAATTAGATTGACTTGAAACATCAAACTAATCAATAATTGATGTTTCCATCACCTTGTACATTACATGTACGAGAATCCCGAATCAGTAGTTCAATGCACACGATCCGTCGGGTTCGTCCATATGTTGGCCATGGGGATCCTACCCATAAACTGTAAGTGGGTTCTAGCAAACCATTACAGTCCCCAATTAGGATGGAGTACACTATTATTAACAAGATACTGAAACCCGGTAGTTGTCTTACAAAATCCCTTGCCTATTGACATCGATGTAATAAACAAGAGGCATGGTCACGTCACCCTCTTATGATGTTTATTGCATTTGTTGATATAGAATGAAATGATCATTTCAAATAAGCGACCTACTTATTTGGGGCCCCTAATCCCTTTCATTCATCAAGTGGCCGATGATCCATTTCAATTTATCAAATCGACGATAATCCCATCACTTCAATACTATTATTAATGAGTTCATAAAATGCACCCAATACCCGTACTTGTAATCCAATATTTAAGGACCCGTTAGGAATATATCAAAGTGCACCTAATCCCACATTAATAATAAATTGAAATCAGGTCTAAGGATAGTTGAGACCTACCTAGCAATATAATCTGTGGCGTGTCACCATGTGACCTTGCTATGTGGATCGATCCAGCCCGTGTTAACTAACAGGCGCCCGTATTGATGCTTTATTTCTCAAATAATCAACCAATATACGAGTCTATAGTCTAATTCCTTCCCATGATTTAGATAGACTCGGGACATAATTATTTATGACATTATGCCAATGGATACTCTAATTTAAATATAGCACAAGATACACTTTAAATTAGATTAATGTCTTTATTATGTAACGCAATTAACGTAATTAATTCATTACATTAGGATAACCAACATCACACCTAACAGAAACAAACTATCAAAAATCTAAAGCCCAAGGCTCCAAGCTTATTTCGCTAAATCAATTTATGGATTGCATTACAATATGCAGATTCTTCACCTGTTAGCCAAATATACAAAAAAGAACGTGTATTTCTGTCAATTACCAACAGCGCGCCACATGCATATAGAACAAAAATATGGATGTTAATTTCAAATATATTGGACTAAATGCAAAAAGTTCCTCCTATTAGGAACGACTCATCTCATGCTGATTTCAAATGGAAACTTTGCTTGTATTGTTGAAGCTACGGTGGCAACAACTACTTATGATGTGTCTTCTTCTTAACATTGATAACCATTCTACACAAAAACTTGAGCAAACTAAATCTAGGTAATATTCAATTTTAATGGAAGTGAATGAACCTTACCTGAGCTGGTGAGTACATGGAAAAAGATTGCAGTAGTACCAAAAAGCTACAGAAACACATAATTTCACAGAAAATTTCAATTTTACGATAGTGATCATCCAATTCGAAACTCAACAGTTCAACCCAAAAAGTATCCCACGGTTCCACAGTGCAGCCGCAGCGATTAGGTTTGCTACTGAGTTTCGGTCTCTTATAAAACACGAAGAAAAATGCAGACTAATGAAAATTGGAATAAAAAAACAAGTTTGGCGATAATATAGTAAACAAAGATTCATCACAAGCGGAGAACTATTATTGAAGAAAGTAAACAGCGAAAATTTAAGAGTTAGAAACTTCATATAAAACAGAAAAGATTATCATTAATGATCTGAGGCACTCAGGCAGAAGCCGAGAACAACAGAGAGAAAATGAAGTGGCGGTAAATTTCAATACTTCTTTTATACAAGTAATTGAGATATGAAGTATATCATTTTCAACTTTTATTTAACTACAACCCAAATTCAACCTTTACATTGAATTTAAGTTAATTGATTTCAATATATTTCAGTTTTATTGAAGAGACTACGACTTAGAATGGCTTTTGAACCTTCCTAACTTTTTCAAATCATATAATTAAGTCATAATTCAAGGTATAATTGAGGTTTTAGTTCTTTTAAATTTATTTCTCCTTTAGTTGAATTCATTAAAGTATATTGGTTCAGTTATGTTCAATAAGCGCATCTACTTGTAATTTGAATTCTACATCAAAGTATTACTATTATCATATACATGGATAATGATTTCAATATATCTATCAACTTTACAGCATAGTTATAATCTTGTATCAAAACTATAGTTATAATCTAACATTATCAAGCATACATTGTTGTACGATATATTATTATCTTGTACCAAAGGAATAATTATTTAGCAATTTGGCAATCGTAGCATTATATATACCAAAATGTATACTGCTCCCACGGTAGGCTGTAGCTATCAATATTAAAATAGCTGATCAATTTGTAAAATAATTATCAGTCTTGAATGCTATAGTAAGATTGATTTGTAAGAGTAACATAGGCGAATACACATACAATACTACGAAAATATGATATGCACTTTTAATAATAATTTCGTAAAAGTCGATTGTATGTCACGTGTTAGCTTTTGCTGCTTTCTTTCTCTTGAATCTCGATCTCATAAAACGACGACGCCCATCTTTCTCCGGCTTCCAACCTTCTACGCCTTTCTTTTCCAATTCGAGGTCGCCATTTTTGTGGAGGATTGGATCTCCCTGGGATTCTTTTCCAGGTTGCCTTTTCACTGTTTAATACGTTATCGAACTTCGAAATCATTGTTTCCCCCTCCTCTGTTTGGATTGCAGTACCTGTGATTCTGACTTGTTCGTGTATTTTTCGGCTCTTTGATTTGGGATTGGTGTGGGTAATATATAGATGCGTGTGTGAGGGTTCGGGACAGTTTTTGATGGGCAATGCGTTGAGATTTCTCTTCTGGATACTTCCCTTGCCTATCTCTCACCCCTGATTTTTAATGATGTGTTGCAGAGATCTGGCATCAATTTGAGAAGTCGACATGGGTTTTCTGGTGACAACTCTGATATTTGTTGTGGTTGGAATAATTGCATCTCTCTGTACCAGAATCTGTTGCAATAGAGGCCCCTCTGCAAATTTGTGAGCATTTTTCCTCAACTATTAGTTGTTTCTGTGATGATAGTTGAACTTGTTTGTCAATTTTGATTAGTGCTAATGCTGATTTAATTTTGGATAAATGTTATTTGTGCTCTTTCACCCTATCGGAGAGGAAAATTTGCATTCTGATTCTGAATTTTTATGATTTTAGTTAGATCTTAGAAAACAAAACAGAGAGCTTCAACTCCTGATTTTGAGCTATGTGCGTCGCTTAAACTCTGAATGCAATAGGAATGTTGAATTGTTTAAACAAGTACGACAATGCAATTCATTAGCTTATTTCAATGAATTTTCATTGTATCTTATTGCCTCAATGCACATCCTTTAATGTTAGCTGACTGAGATATTATATAGTGTTTCGTGATAGACCATCTAGATTCAAAATATTCTCATGGATGCTTGGCCTTATTGCCACCAGCTTCACTGTCTTTGTAACTGTACAAGTGCTTGATATATCTTGCTGGAGTCTCTTGGATTGATCTATTGTTTGTTTTTCTAACATATGTTGAATGCTATGATTATGCATAAATGTTGAGTTTCTTTCATTAAGCAATTAGATTGTCATGCTGCTCCTTAGCTTCCTTTATCTACTTATTTATGTGTGATATCTAATTCAGTCATCTTGATGCAGATTTCATTTGACACTAGTTACAACAGCAACGGTTTGCTGTTGGATGATGTAAGTTTTTATTCCTACATTCTTTCTATGCTCCATTCGGTTAATACATGTATGCACATGCACATATTAAGTCATTTGGCACATGCTCAAGTGAAATATATTCAACAAAAAACTATGCTATCAAGATGTGCTGTGACTTGTAAAGTGATAGAGAATTGATTACACAAATAGTGAATATGATGAGCTTGTTTTGAATCTATTGATGAACTTCTGGAGCTATGTATGATATTACTATGCAAAAAAGCTTAAGGTAAAGATAAGTAGTTTGAACTTTGAACAAAGAACCCATTCTTTGCTTCCCAAGCTAAAGGCTGAGACCCCAGAATTATATTCACTCAAAATCTGTCTTTTCTATTCTCATTGTCGTTCATCATATGACCCAACTTGAACAGAAACTGTGCCTAAAGTCCCATATTGCCTTCACTAAGTCTAAACCCAAACAAATGCTGTGTCAGTTACTGAAGAAACTTAGAGTGAATACTTCGTTTTTCCCTAAATTTAGTCTGCAAGACCACTGTTTATTGCTTCTATTGTGATATTTCTTTTATTGACTTTTTCTTGAAAGAATGTGGTTTTCTTAATGATGTTTTCGGAGTAGTTTTGAACCCATATCTTGGCATATTAAACTATACAAGTCCTTTCACATGTGTCTTTCTGTGTGTCCTTTCACCCGAGTTTATGCAAATAGCTACTTTGGCAACTCAACTGGAGCATACATGTATATGATTGTCAACAGGAAAGTAATTCTTTGACGTTATTTTGGTTATGTGAATTACCTGATTCATTTTACTGTAAAACCGTGACCTTCTTGCTAAGTGGTCTTTGGGGAATAGGATGATAGTGCAAGTTGAGTTCTGCAATTCTTTTGAATGTATACCTGAATTTCCCTGATGCTATACATATTTTCATTTACAGAATGGAACCTTTTTATGAAGTAGCCCTAATTTCCATTTACACTGTGCTGCTGCCTTCTGTCTCCTGGTTGTGTGAATTTGCTTTCAACATTTTTGTTCAGTTTGCTTATTTTGGGGCATGGCCTTTGAAATTTGTCATTTATACCTGCTTTGCTTCAGTTTTGATCTTTGGTCCAGTAATTTAGTTTTCAGTGAAATATGCTCTTTGATTGGCAGTTTAGGAAAACATACATAGTAACATTATTGGAGAATTTAGTTTAGCCCCTCTATTAACACTGAGTGTGTCAAGTTTTGATAAATAAAACCAATGTGCAAGGGTTGAATTTGGCTAGTACAGGGGTCGAATTAACAGTTCTACAAGCACACTAGCCAAATCTTTTAGTTTACATGTTTTGTTCTAAAGCATTGACTTTATGATGGGGATTTCCATGGATGCTTTATTTTGTGCGCAATAGATTTGAGGTTTCTGATTGAATCCATCTACTTGTTCCACAGGTGGGCCATTGTATATCTTGCACAGATGAAACCACTGATTGTGCCAATCCTGAGCGAAGGAGAATGAACATTTTTATTGATTTGAAAACCAGCAATATGGCTTGATTAAGAACTGGATGCATCATTCTGTAACATTTATGAGCGTGTTGATTATGAATTAATTCCTTATTTTGTAGTTCATACTTCCTGTCTATGTTCAGTTTAAGTGCTTTGACTGACAGTGGTTCTGTTGAATAAAATTATTCTTTACGTCATATTTGTTAAAGCGTTGTTATTTGAGAAAGGTACAACCAACTACAGCCAGTTGAAGCATTCCAGGACTTGTCGAGAGCAGTCATCTATCTGCTTTGTTTGCGTTATTTGAAGAGGCTGGTGAGTTTGAGAATGTTCATCTCATGTTATTGAGATATACCAACCAAGTTGCTGATTGTGATACTATTACTGATGCCAAGTGGTGCAATACTTACATTGATGTTGGCTCCAACATCGCTCCAAACCAATCGCTCATGTTCTTTCGGTTGATTAAGTTTTATACTGTTGGCTGCCATGAGATTCGTAGAGAAACGGCAATTTCCTTCTATAATCCGACAATGCTCGACATTGACAACAAGGGTTGCCATGTGTCATAAAAAACACGCGGAAAATGCAAGTTTTTTCTCTTTTGGTAAATAAAGTCAAGTAGCGGTTTCATTCTCTGTCTGCTTCAATTTAAATTTTTCAATTCTACCACTAAATATATCTGCGGAGATGGATGACCAATTGAGTATTCAATACCCTATACCATAATTTCCCAAATTGATGCAATTACTCGTCGTTTCTAACTATATTGTAAATTCTTACTGTTTGTGATAACTTTTTTTTATTGGAATGAGTTTATTGATCTATGGTTATTCCACTTACTTTTTTGCAAAAGTACCTATTGAACCAAATTTATTTTTATTTCTTGACTTTAATAAAAATTAATTGGATTATTTTGAAATCTTATGTCAAAGACATACTGGTACATGGTACCTATACTCATCTCATGGGAGCTTAAGATACATGGAATGTGTCCGTAACAAAATTTTGTGTTTTATTTCACATAATGCATTCGTTATCAGACAAAAGTACCTTTGTAGTAAGCATTTAACGTTAATTCCGGATCCAACACAAAAAAAATAAAACAGGATGACATTTTTTTTGTAATGTATTAATACAAGAGCAGTTGTGCATTTTCTTATTTTCGAAGATACAATAAATGATAAATTAAACATGTTTATTTGCTATCAGATACTAGCCGTCTAGACCCGATACATGCGATTCAGTTGTACAAACTAGCCGACTGAGATTTTTGTTTGTAGACATTCTATAATTTAATAGTTTCTCTATTTCTATTGGCATGTATATTTTTCCTTCTTGTTTTGCTTCTTTTTATGAGTCACTTTAAAATATATATGCATATATCATCATTTTTCTCTAATTACACCTTTTTTTACTGAAAAATATAGTCCATCAAATCAAATTAGAAGCAATTACAGCTCTAATTAAAGGTGGACAAACACAAAGTTAATTCCTCTACATGTCAAAGAATCAACTACATTAGCTAAAAAATATCCAATATGATTCACGGACTTGACATAGACAACTCTTGAAAAAATTCAAAGCAACCCACCTTCATTAATTAGGAAAAAGAAGAAATTAATATATTATAAAGTTATAAGAAAGAAGAAAGAGAATTTTAATATAAAAATAGAAAGTATACATTAAGAATTTTTATAGTATAATAACTTGTACTTTTTATAGAAGTAATTAATATTTTTATTGATTTTGATGAAAAATCACTTGACCTCGTAACCTCATATAAGGGTTTGTTTTATCGCATACATGGGTTTGACAAAACTCCAAAGTGACGTTTTCTTTTCATTCAACTTTTTCCCTCATCATTCAAAATACCAAGTAACACAAATTCTTAATAAGAACAAGAATATCTCACAAAATAGAATAATATAAAGATAGAGCTAAAAAATTGAATGTAACTTACAGTTACAAAGAACTAATCAACCATTGTAGAAAGCAAAGACCCTACAGTGCCCTTATCAAGTTCACTTACTTGTGGCCTGGAATTCCAGGAGGATCCAAATAATCTGGGAATAAATTATGAAGTATAGTTTCTGTGGAAGTTTTGTTCAAATTATTTCAATGAAAAGTAAAATGTAAATAAAAGAATCAGATATCAAAGG
The DNA here is from genome assembly GCA_948291685.1 of Euphorbia celastroides. Taxonomy (NCBI): domain Eukaryota; kingdom Viridiplantae; phylum Streptophyta; class Magnoliopsida; order Malpighiales; family Euphorbiaceae; genus Euphorbia; species Euphorbia celastroides. The sequence goes on from CAOJBJ013143005.1 coordinate 7,425, forward strand.
AGACCAAAGCCCCACTGAAGCTACAAACCTCTCGAAAACAGCAGGAAAATATCCTTGATTGGAGGTTGAAAAATGATTGAATTTAATATCCTTCACTTTGAAGGACTTTTGGTTAAGCATCTCAATCTTTCAAGGACAGCTTGAATTTTTTCTGATATTGCGGTGTAGAGGCAGTTCTGTGCTGCCTCGTCTAGACCACAATGGGAAACGACGGGCCATCCTTTACTCTGGAAAGACAAATTACGTGACATAGATATAGCCGTTTGTCTCATTTTGGGAAGGTCAAATTCTATTGGATCGCCGACAAGTATGTTGATTTTCTTGTTCCATAATGGGAAAGGAGGCCTTCTTCCTAACCAATAATTTTCAGGCATCACCTGCAATCACTACACGTGGTTTGAACGTGGAATAACGCAATAATATTGCATAGACAATCAAGTAATAATTGTTCAACTTGAAGATAATACAAATCTAAGAAACCTAAAATGAATAAAAAGGTTTACACTACATGTATATGTTATATGAGTTCTAAGATATCTAAAAGTGCGTGGTATATTAGGACGTTCCAGATTGCAGTCCCTCAGTGACACAGTAGCAGAGTACATATTTCACATTCCAGCCTAATTTCATGATATAGAAGCACCTTTATTCGTAATTTTTTCCCTTTTCTGGCCATAGCATAAACAAAGGCCTTCCTTTAAAATTTTTATCTTTAGGGATGGTATAACATTTCCCAACGAAGCTATAACTAGATTAGGTTGATTACAGCATCACTTTGTGCCTATAAGGATCTTCCTTTAATGAAACTCAACCAAGCGAAGGGTCAGTTTGGGATCACTTTCCTAGATTGCTATCCCACAAAGGTCCATTTCAAGCTTCCCACATAAGCAATAGGGTTTGGTCTTGAAAAAGCAATATCAAACAGTTCCTGATCAATTAGTGTGAAGGGGTAAATTGTGTTGTCTAAGGCCAAAATCTATTGGTCTAAGAAAACGTTTGTGAGAGAAAATTTTGGGGATAGTGGTTGATAAAGCATTCCCAAACAGACTTGAAACATTTTTTCATCGTAAACATTTGAAAGTCTTATGTGATACATTCTGGGGGAACTTATAATCTTAATCATTGAGCGAAATCAAGTAATTTTTTCTGTCACTACTACCGCGGTAACCAAGTAAAATAACTCTAACCAAATTATAGTAGTGCCCAGTTGAAGGCTGAAAGCCCTAATTAATTCAACTAAACATAGAGAATGACATACAAAGTAAAGGAATTCCTACTTTAGTCATAGAAAATCTTAGCAAATGTGTACAAAGGTGCACCCAATTTTATTTATTTTGTCCAAGCAAGCACCTATTCTTACACATGTTTGGTGATGTCATACAACATCATTGTTCAGAGTATGGATGAAACAATGAAGTGAAGAATTTCAACCAAGCACTTAGTGGTACACTGCACATGGATATTAAAGAAAATAAAGTAAGGGAATAATGTTGACTCCCATAAACTATTTGGTGCATCTTGATAGTTCAATTGCAAGTAGCTACATTCATGCGGAAGATAATAGCCTAAACAATCCTTTGACAGGTTTTATAGTATAGAGTTATAGACATCAAGAATGAATGAATTACCTCCTCAAAACCTTTATGAACAATGGGTAAGACTATTGGTGTTACAGGGGCGCGGACAATGAGACTAGCCGTACCCCATTTTAGTCGTCTAATTGGTGCGTCCTCTTGAGATACTTTTCCTTCTGGAAATGTATGCAGCTGTTGATTAGTAGAAGGCAATAATACATCAGAACAGCATGTACAGTTATAAGGCAGGTAGAGATGAGAGGTTCAAATATAATACACGTCTTGAAATAAGAAAAAAAATTTAAGCCATTCATTAATGCAACGATGTCAATTGCATGTTGATGATGGCTGCTTGTTGAAGTGATGTATGTATCTGTGAAAACTTTTGTATTTACCCAATGCGCTTACTCTAATGGAAAAATGCGGAGCTCCTCCATAGATTAACTCTGACGTCAAACACTACAAGGCTATATCACAAGCATGTGTCTAACCAATTCAGCCAGATATTGATATGCTCTATAGGGGGTAGTATTTTTATAATTTACAGACACTCCCTACATCTTACCATAATAGCTTTCGTAGTTGCTTCAACAAAGTTTAGGCAACATTATAACAAAAACGTAGTTGTCAAATCACAGAACACAACAGGGTCCTAGAGTGCAGGCTCAAGGAGTGCCTGATGATGTTAAGGTGCACTGCTACTAGAAAGAAATTACAAATAAACAGAAATAATAAATAACAAACATAAAGTACCTTAACTTGTTGTATGTGTGTTGTTTTAATTAATTGGTATGCTATACTGACCTGGATAATTATTTTAGTCTTACGATACATTTCCAAAAATGCCTAAAAACAGACTTTCTGTGTTCGGTTTGGTGCACAACCATAGCGCTTGAAGCCTAGCGCATCCAAGAGCGCGCCTGTTGCATATGAGCAGCCTAACAGACTCCTAGAGGATGACATTGCCACATTGGAGCCTGGGGCGCATCTTTGACAACTATGCACGAAAAAAAAGGGAAATGTTTCCTAAAAGATCCTTGTATTATAACAAATGACAAGTAAACTAAACTCAGAAACAAGGGTCAAGAATAATTTCAAAAGGTAAATTGGTGTTTACTTCATTATTTCTTGATTTTCTTCTAAGTACAGTTTCACAAAACTGGCAGCAAGAGTGTATATTCATACAGTATCAGAAAGGAAAGAGAACCGTGTTTTGGGATAGACAAGTAAAATTTAGGCCATTTTTATATCACAAAGAGAAAATGCAAATAAGGAGCTTTTTATGCTATGCTGATAAGAAATATTCCAGATATTGATAAACCAAATAAGAAAACAGAGATTAAAATGAGGGTTCAAGATGAGTTGATATGATTATTGATAATGCAAAGAGATACAAGGGTGGCTTCAGACAAACGCAGGGAACAGTCTCCGCCGCTCTCCACAAAATTGAACCATGTTTCTAATCAAACAGAATTAGAAGACTTGCTTACCCCTCTCTCTCTCTCTCTCCTGAATCAAACTATGCATACTACTTTCTATACCCCAAAAATATCCAGCTCAAATATTCCACCCCTATATAAGTAATTAGCTTCTCACATCTCAGTATCTCACCCATACCCAGCGTCCAACAATTCTCCTAATTGCCCCTGCACAACTTCCTTGTTTTTCCTCTGCCGTGAAAACTGTCCCATCAGCAATGCTATAGACCCATTAGTTGATCCATTAGAATAATCTCTATCATACGCTCTTACTTTAAGCCTCATAAAGTAAGGAAAACATTTTACTTATCTTTATTCATAGAACTAGAATCAAGTTTTACTTCCAATGTCTCAGGTTTAGCAACAGACAGGGTACATCACTATCCTTAAATGTAATGCTTCAAATTTTGTTGTTACAGGAAATTCAGCTGTCAGGTCTATATTCAATACTTCAATTATCTCATAGTCTCTGTTGCAGCATGCATACTATGTCACTTACTGTTGCGAGAAAATAATATGGAGATAACATTATACATAGTGCAAGATATTGTTAACATCACTAATTCACTGATACAAAGTCCAGAACTTCTCTTGTTCTACAAACCCACCAACGGATTAAGCCACTGAACTATTCAAGGACATAAAGGCCCATAAGGCACTCACAAAAGATGACACTACTCAACGAGTTTCATGAAAGATTTAAGAGAGATGAGGAGGAATGGTTGGTTATTTCTGGACATGCAACAGATTCTTTGAAGAATATAAATGCTAACTCACAAAACTACGTTCACAAACAAAAAACAAAGGAAAAGAGGGAACTGGAAATCACATCAGACATTCAATTCCACTATACTCAAGTATCAAATCAGATTATCAAAAAAAGTAGTATCAAATTAGATACCCAAATTGAACTGATCTCCCAAGTGAGACAGATCTACAAGCTCAATTCATATATCTGACCCATAGATCATAGATTCATAATGTCAATTCAAATCTGCATGAAATGGACATCAATTTTTTTTTCTTAAAATCTTAATTTTTTTCTTAAACAGAAGTTCTTGAAGAATCTTTGGTCATTCTGCAGTGACCAAATATAAATGAAAACGACGCATGAGCAAGAAAATTTCACTCCTTCTACAGCAAAGAAATATCAATCTATGCCAATCAAATGAAGCAGTAGAACACGCTCAGCTTTAAGCTCTTAGCCAACTCATAATCGATAGGGTTCATTGAATGAATTATCACATACAATAGAGTCAGGCAAAAAAAATTTGACATTAATGTAATGCATACATGGACCATAAAAGGGATATGCTTCAGTGAAGCAAAAAATGATAGCGAAATAGTTAAAGCATATACCCATGATCCATCACTCAAACGTTCAAGTGCTTCATTCATATGTTCTTGATAAATTCCACCACCACGAGTAATAGGAATGCATTTCCCTGCAAATCTTATAAGTGTAAATCCATAGGCTAATCAACATTGTTGAGTATGCATAAGAAACTCCATCATAATTTAGTCATCATAAGCAAGGAATTCTAATGAACTGCTAAACAGCAAAGCCGAAGACTGTCCAAACAACATGATAAGAGTACAACCTCCCTTGAAGCTTCGAGAATTTAAATTTCAATAATAAAGGAAGATGAGACTGAAAGCTTACAAAACCATATAAAAAAGTAGAATGAGAAATTTCAAAAATCAATGCAAATTCACATTACTAAATGCATAAGGTTGGAAAGAGAAAAAAAACCACCCTATAAATCTCTTGGGTAGCTAAAAAGCATCTCTATTGCATACCGCCAACTCATCCATAGATAGACTTTAAAACAATGCTTCTATGAATAAGTCCATGATTCAGTATACACCTCACAGCTACAAATGTCTCCAAAGTCCAAATAGTAATTTCCCTATAACAGACAATTCCACTCCAATTTTCTTCCAGTACTTCAGATATTTACCTTTCCCCGTGCAATCAATATATGAGAAAATGTGAACAAGTTTTACATTCCTAATTCATCTAGAATGCAAATGAATACGAGCATGAAATCAAATATTACAACCAGAGCAGTATTCAAGGTAAAACCTAAAACAGCACTGATAAACCCACTAAAATATCAGACCAAAAAATATTGTCATCGCCTTCTAGGAGAGCAAAACAACAAGCCTAACAGACTTGCTTCCGTGAGTAACAAAAATTGTCAATCCAAACGAAAAGAAAAACGAAAACAGCTGATATCGTTAAGAACTATACCAAGGCGGAAAAAATAAGACAGAACAGGATTCGTAAAACAAATGTCCTCAGCAGCAAGCACCCATCGAGCTAGATTCGGATCAGAACTGGGGAAACCTCTGAATCCCCACATGGATGGATCATCCAACCTACAAATTCAAACAACTCAAAAGAGTAAGAAAGCAAAGCTGCACATAAAAGCCAGGAAAAAGAAGAAAGAAGACGAACAAAGTTACGTGGACATGTGATTGCTAACAGTGATAAGGGGAACCCCGGGGGGGCGAGATCGGACAAGGCGAATTAGAGTATCGGCATTGTGAACAGACGTAGTGTTGAGAAGATTGGCCACTGCCTTTGCGAATGCCCCAACTGCCGAGAATACAATTTTCCTTGGTATTCCTCTCATGTGTGGAGCTCTTCCAGCCCACTCCATTGTTCGTCCCATTGATTTCTGCCGAAGACGAATTCAACTGTTAATTTTCCCTCGGTGTGATTTCCCCCTTTCCAAAATTTGGGCTTTGCTGGAAATGTCAACTTATTGTGAGATTTGGTTAGGGAAATTATTGAACCGAAAGTTAATGAATTTAGAGGGAAACTTAGAACGGAGAATTTAAGATTTGATTATAACTTATATTTAAGAATTAAGATAAATTATATGAATTTAATAGTATACATATAGATAATTTATATAATTAAAATAATTATTTAAACTTAACCTTATCAATGTATATATAAATGGCAAATATTATTTGAGAAATTGTTTTGTTTTCTTGAAATGTATTCAATTTTCTGACCAAAACAAAAGTTTCTCGTAAATGTTCAAAACATTAAAATAATTATATCAAAATATGTTCCGTCTATTTCTTTTGAGAATTTATAGAACTTCTGTAGATAACTGCATTTTACAGTGACAAAAAACCACTCGATTTAAACTTCAATAGATTTTGAAACACAGTTCAATAAAGTGTCAATAGACGCTTTATAGAATACCAAAAGACACTCACTATATTGACTTTGTTGGCCCTCTTGGGCTAAATAACACGTGTCAGAGGGGGGTGAATGACTTTTAATGTTTTAAAAACGATTTAAAATTTAGTCTCTGAAAACTTTTGTTTCGCCCTCTCTGATCAGCGACGAAATGACTTTCGGTGATACTGACACAAGCGCGCTGGGATAATTTAGTCTCAGCGGGCGTTTCAGTGTTATGGTTTAGAATGTTTTATGTATGCTCACTGAAATGTTAGCGAAGCTGAGTGTTCAGTGGGTTAGTATATAAAAAAAAACAATGTAAGAGAAATCACCAGCGCGATATATCCTGGTTCGGCTACCCTCGCCTACTCCAGTCCCCGGATACCCTCTCCGAGATTTTAACTCACTAGTGACTCCTTATCGGCGGAGAAGCCTTCGTACAGAGTTTTCTAGAAACAGAGTACCCTCATCTATTTCCTATTCTCTAACCCAACTGTTGGATACCCTTTCCAACAGTCAACTCGCTTTTCAATGAAAATGGAATTTCTACTCTTCACGGAATGTGAAAAGAGATTACAACAGATATGAAATTCTAACTGTTGCTAGCTATTCTCTCAAATGTGAATTCTTTTGAGACTTGGAAGATTTTAGCAGATAGTAATTTTCGCGTCTACTTGTCAATCTTCGTGTTTTCGTCAACTTCTTCTTTAGTTGAATCTCCTATTTATAGCCGAAGAAATATTACCGTTGATTTCAGACCGTTTAGAATTTTTCGAACTAAAAGTTAGGAAAATTCCGAACGTTACTCACAACGATAAATTTTTATTGGTGGCTTCTGTTTCTTGGAGACGATGATCTCTGCATCTTCTGAAATCTTGAGGCTTTGACCTTAGAGTTGTTGGATTTTGATTGGCATAGCAATTTTCAAGGTAACTATTTGCCGGAATTAGGTACTGCGCGTTTGCTGGGTGTCATGTGCGCCATTCCGCCTGTCTCTTCTCGCCTCCTACTTTTTCAGAGTGCATTAAATGCGCGCATGCCTCTTTCTTGAACCGCATTAAATTAGATGTACTATTTGTCGGTTTTAGACAGCTGGACATTAAACAGACTACTTTTGAATTATTTGCTTACGTCCTTCTCAGCGCGACTTCTTCTCAGTGAGCTTTCTCCAATATGTTTTCTTCTTTCGCTGAGAATTCTTTAAAGCCGGAGCAAAACAACCTTCAGCGAGCTGTTCCTTCAGCGTAGCTTCGGTATCAGCGAGACTGGTCCAACAAGAACTTTCTTTTTTCGAAAGATCTCACCTACTTGATATTGTACTTCGTTAAAAAAGTTGTGCAATTGGATCATCCACGTTACTAGTATGATTTTGACTGAAATTTGAGAACTTTAGAATTTGCGATAATCAATATTTTCACTTACGATTTCAAATTTATAATTAACGTTCGGGTTATCTCATGTTTTAAAGTTAAAAGATGAAATTTTGCAAAATCAGGTGTTAAATTTAGCAGTTTTAAAGGAAAAATGACGTCCGAATTGCATTATCGAATGTGTACCTGACGATATTACATAGGAATTTTTAATTTTGACATAGTTTCCATTTTGTGTATAACTATTTCTGAATATTTGACATTACTTTTAACAACTTTGAAATTGTCTTTTGGTTTAATGTAACATTTAGTTTTTAATGAAATTAAAGGTTTGTTTGATATTATTATCACATCTGTTATTTTTAAATGTTGGTTTCACACAATTTATATAGTATCACATTTTGGATTTTGAACAAAACTTTGTGATTTTTTATACTAACAAGTTTATAAATATCAAAACTGTTTTTCCAATATTATAATATAGCTGACAAGCAATATCAAACTACCATTAAATATTTTTATTGATGAAAAATTTATATATCACTTCTTTTAAAAAGAAATATTCAGCCCTACTAAATAGAAAAAGACAGCACAATCCCACTTTTGTTCATCGTTGTGACAAACCATACATTTATTTATAACTATCTATTGAGATGCTTTTATTATAAAAATATAAGGTGGAAGAAGTGGTGGAACACAAATACGCACTTAATTCAATTTAGTTTAAGTTAATTGAAAACTAATGACTCATCAAAATGTACCTTAGTAATATTTTAGCTCCTTTTAAAAAGTATATTCTTAGTTCAATTGAACTCTCACAACTCTAAAGGGTAAACAATTATAATTTCCATGAGATATGTCATAATATATTATTACCTCCCTGACTTTTTTTTAAAATGATTTATACCTCTTTCTATTTGGTCTCCATCCAACTGTTACCTCCATGTATCTTACTTCCATCCAACTATCACATCCTTAACTCAATTTTTCATCCAAATAATAATAATCTTGACATATTTACCCTTGTTTTTAATTTTTTTGTGCATTGAACTTATTTAAAAGATTTTTTTTCAATGTTTGTATACTATTTTTAACTTGCTTTTACACTTCTTTTTTTCTTTTCTTAAATTTATAGTATAAATTAACTAATCAATTCTTTTTTATAAAATATCACATTATTTATGTTTACAATATATGTACGAGAAATAAATAATAAACATTGTGTAATAATTTTGATATATTCAATTTGATACTATTTTTGTTCCTTGAAAATAAATTAATGAACTCGCTCACAAACAAATAATTAATTGTTTACCAATGAATAAATGAGTTTTTTTCACGAGTATTTCATAAATAAATGTGATAATGAATGCTTAAATCTTAAATTAAATTTTTATGATTAATCAGCATTGAAACTTAGCTTTAGTTCATTAGAAATAAAATAAACATGTTTTTGAATTCTATTATATTGTCATATAATTTGTAAACCTTCAATCAAAATTAAGTTAAAGGAAAATGAAAAATGAAAAAATTGTAGATAATTTAATTATGTTTTTAACTTTTCCAAATCTTATTTAGAAAATGGAAGTATGAAAATTAACGAAAATAAAAAGAAAATAATAAAAAATTGATTAGTATTTTCTACAATCAAAATAAGGCAAAAGAGTTTGATTGAAAAGTAATTAAATGGAAAATGAAATAAAGGGTAAATATATCAACATAAATATTGTTTGGATGGATTAGTTAGAAAATATAACATAGAGAGATTATAGCTGGATAAAATTAAAAAAATAAGGACATATAAATTATTTTAAAAAAATAAGAAGGTATTAATGTATTATGATATACCTATAATTATTTACCCCAACTTTAAATGATTCGGATTGCATCAACAAATGACCGTAACTTTTATTTTCAAAACAGTTAAAAGAAGTAACCAAATACCATATAAGCTGTTTTATGTGACCTTTTCCCAACTCATTTTTTTTAATTATTGCAATTGAGTTTGTTAATAAATGTTTTCAACATTAGGTGTATGTTATTGTTTTTTAGTAAATTAATAAAAAATAACTCAGCATTATGATTTTTTTGCAAAAGTAAAATAATTGACAACAACTCAGTAATAAATAACAGGGGAGCAAAAAGAATGTCAATAACTAATTAAAATAAATAAAATCACAGAAAGAAAATTGAAAATTCAAAGATGAACAAGCAACCTCAGATCTCTTTATTAGTAAATTCAATAAGTGTGGTACCACAATCAATAATTTAACTAATTAAAAAAAAAAAAAAAAATTTTGCGATTTTGCCGATTACCATCTCAATTTATTCTACCTGCGATTTCAATTCTCTTCTTACAAGTTGCTTGTTCAGCTGATTTGCGAATTCTCGTCTCCTTGTTTCATTGTTGCTGTGTTGATTTGCTTACTGTTGCTGGCGATTAATGTTGGTTGTGTTTTGACTCATTGTGTTCTGAGAAGAAAAGTGAGGGTTCTTTCAGCTGCTACTTCACAATGAACGACCTTTTATCGGTAAATTATAGCCTCTTACTTCTTTTATTTAATTTTGTGTCTGTGAGCTGTTTGTTTTATCTCGTTGTCTTGATCCTTGTTATGATAGCTTTTTAGTTTGATCCATCACCTGTTTCTGTTCGAGTCAAATCACATAGTTAAAGAATTTCTGGAACAATGGAAAAGGGGGAAAAAGTCTGAAATTTTTTCATCATGGAATTATGGTTTGAAACCCTTGAAAACAAAAAACAATAGTCAAGTTCCAAAAGAGTAAATCGTAAATGTGTTATATTGAATTCATAATGTGTTGCTTCCATTGATTAGTATTGTCCGTCATAGTTTATGAAGGCATTGATTCCCTTGCTGATTTTTCACTATGTTTGAGACTTGTGGGATGCTTTGTGCACTGGAGCTTCCTTTGTTAAGGTTTCCTATCTATGTGAAGTTTGTTGCTATAATAAGCTAAATCATGGACCACATTTGGATTTTAATGGAATTTTTGAACCCATGAGAAGGTATTTGTTTGTCCGGTGTATTTCTTTGTTAAGGTTAATTTCAAGGAATGTGATCGTTTAGTATCTTTCTTCAGCGTTATCATGTGTTTCTTATGAAATCCAGTTGTTATCTTCCATAAATTGTGCCTTGAGTGCCTATAATGGTTGATTACTTTTTCAGGAATCTTTTGAGATACCTCGGGGTCAGAGTTCTAGAGGAGGAGATATTGAGATGGGTATGAGTTCTGCAGATTCGGGTTTTGATGACTTTTTCAAAAAGGTGCGTGTGTTTCTTTGTTTCGTCATAGCTCATAGTTTTTTTTTTGGTTTTATGATGTATGCGTATCTACATAGCAATATTTATATTTTCTATCATCTTCTTAGGTTTATTAGTTTAATATCCAATACCTCAGCATTTCCTATTTTTTCAGGTTCAAGATATCGAGAAACAAAATGAGAAACTGGACAAGCTGCTCAAGAAGCTTCAGGTTTGATTTCTTGTTGCATCTCTGCCCTATTTAATATGATGTAACTTCTAGCATTTCAGTCTGCCCATTTCCATCCCGAAAAATTGTTTGCTTAGACCTCGAACAATTATGGTTATTTAGGCTGCATGTTCTTCACCCTGTTGGACTGCGGTTGAAACTTGAAACTAACCCTCATATACACATTACAGAAATTTATTCATTTATTTAATAGCCTTTCTAGGGTTTCGTCCACCTAATTTCACACGTTTCATTGTTATGTGAAAATGACATCTTTTAGGACTAGTAACTCATGTAAATTCTGCATTTGGTAAACACTTCTCCTTCAAATTTTGTTTCAGGATGCAAACGAAGAGTCAAAGGCTGTGACTAAAGCTTCTGCTATGAAAGGTTATCTACAAGTTCCATCTCTATTCTTGTTTTTTCATTTCGTCAATGTACATAAATATTTTTCTTTATTTTTAGTATCCTGATTTAAATTAGTTATTTTGAGATGAAAGTGATACTAATCATCATTGATATGGAAAATTGCTAAAATATTTCCTGGTTACGTGAAATGCTAGATTAGAGAACTTGAAAGATATACAACCTTGGAAACTCATTTCACATTATGAATGTAGGAAAACTAATCAATCTGTAGTGAAAGAATGTTGCTTTCCCAAATCCAAAATATGCTATTTCTAGGGAAAGCTTGAAAATGGAGCTTTTTGGGACAACAATTTCCCAGACTGACCCTAATTGTACTTGTCAGTCTTGTTTATGTGAGGTGTATATTAGATCTAATAGATTATCCTTGCTAGCTTATGCTTTCTTTTCCCTCTTGCTTCTCTTATGTTACCATAGTGTAATTGTCTGTTATCAAAGTAAACAGTTGATAAACAACAAAAACCATTCAAGGCAAAACAAATATGAACTCATAGATAAGTTTTCCCGAACACATTGTTGAAGGAACTGGGAAAAATGATGAGAAAATCAGGAACATATGGTCTCTGATTTTTTCTCGTTTTTTCAGGCCTAAGCCTAACCAAAAATATTCTCTGATATGCACCCCATTTATCATCTTTTCTCATATTAATCATTGTCTTACTGTTTATTCTCCTTTCAGCCCATCTATATTGATTACTGGTCTCGTTTCTGTTTGCAGCCATCAAGCAGAGAATGGAAAAAGATGTTGACGAAGTTGGGAAAATTGCTCGTTCAATAAAGTCAAAGATTGAGGAACTTGACAGGGAGGTAAATCGTCTGTTGCTTTGTTCGGTTTACTTTCATTGTACTGATGGTTGACTCCTTTCTTTCTTTTTTCCCTGTGATTCAGAACTTAGCTAACAGGCAGAAGCCAGGATGTGGTAAAGGAACAGCTGTAGACCGATCAAGAACCTCTACAACAATGTAATATGTTCCCTTACATTGCTTCTACATGATTTTCTTTTTCCCTTGAATTCTTCTAATATTTGTGTTCTTCATACTAGGATTTTTCGAATGTCCGTGTCCATGTTTAACTTTCAACAATGCTTTTGGGAAATTAGACATCGTAATATGCATTTAGGGATGCATTATGCATCCACATTTGTCGGTCCAAAGTATCAACTCTATAAATTGAGAACTTTATTACATTTTTTAATTCTAAATTGTAGCCACTCGATAATTTTTGCTACCTCTATTTCCAATCTCCCTCCTCATCGAGTTCCCTAAAAGCTAAACTTGTGAAATTTTCTATAAAATCAAATTATAGCCATGTGAAATTCTTACTTTTTCCCTGTTACAACTTGGAAAGTCGACTTTAGCAATTTATAATCCTACGTAATGATCATATTTCACCGATTATATGTGTCCAACTTGAATCTTTTCTTATAATTTTGCAGGGCCTTGAAAAAGAAGTTCAAAGATAAGATGGGTGAATTTCAGGTAAAATATTGATGCAATCGAATGAGTCCATATGTACTGCTTCTACTCTTTGTCGGCTTGGTTTTGAGCATGTTTAATTGTGCAGACTCTGAGGGAAAATATCCATCAGGAGTATCGGGAGGTTGTAGAGAGGCGTGTATTTACAGGTTTGATCCTTTCAGTCAATTCTCATATATCTCTAGTATTTATTATACTTAGTAATGTTCTGAATTTTTGACAACTTGTCCATTTTCTTATTTCATGGCTCTGTGATTTGCAGTGACTGGAACAAGAGCCGATGAAGAGGTGACTTTTTTCTAATCTTAAATACATTTCCAAAGCAGACTCATTTTTTTCTGATCATTCCTCTGTTATTGTAGAAGCCATCGATTAGCTTCATATTTCTTTTAAGCTGACTGTGTAAATTTGACAATTTGCAGACAATTGACAGATTAATTGAAACTGGAGATTGCGAACAAATTTTCCAGAAAGCAATTCAGGAGCAAGGGCGAGGCCAGGTAACATTTGTGTTAAAACCTTTTCCAATGTCACAAATTTCACCTGAAACTGTTTGCTGTTTATTTCTTGTTCTTGTCTCAACATTAACGATACATTTGTTGAATGGTTTATTTTTTATGCAATATGATAAATCCACTTTTTATCGGGTTTGCAGGTAATGGATACTCTGGCAGAAATTCAAGAGCGCCATGACGCTGTCAGAGATTTGGAGAGGAAACTCGTGGAATTACAACAGGTTTGTCGAAAGGAATCTCTTAAAGGCTGAATTTTTATTCTAAAAAGAAGTATATTATGGATTTTATATTTCTTTCTGTTGTTCGAAATGCAGGTGTTTCTTGATATGGCAGTTTTGGTGGATGCTCAAGGCGAAATACTTGACAACATAGAATCACAGGTACCCTAACTTAACATGATCAATTCTAGGAAAATCACACTATTTGGCCCTCCAAATTGGTTCATTTTGCGAGTTGATCCCTATAATTTCTGTGGTATGTATGCTAGGTTTCGAGTGCAGTAGATCATGTACAGTCAGGAAATACAGCTCTTCAAAAGGCGAAAAAATTGCAAAAGAATTCGAGGAAATGGATGTGTATTGCAATCTGTGAACGTGCGCCGTAACATTAATGAAAATGATACGCGTTCACTCGGTTTTATAACCAAATTAGGCTTCTTTTAAAGCCTGAAAGTTGGAGTCGCCACTTAATTTTATTTTTTACGGGTCAATTAAGAAAACCCTAAAATGTTTAACCAGAGTTGGGTTCGGGGAATATGTCATGACTTTATTGGACTAATTTTAATGCAGGGTGA
>CAOJBJ013146353.1:0-10351 GCA_948291685.1 Euphorbia celastroides
AGCTGTTGGCTGATGCTCAGACACTGATGCAATGATCGGTATGTGATCCTTAGCATATGTGGGGTCCAAAAGAGAATAAAACCTGCCAGTCCATGGAGAAATGTAGCCGGATGCAAAACCAACTCCTAGAGCAATAGCAGCAACACCAACTACACAGGTCACTGTGATCCTTAAAAAGGCTTGGAATAATTTTGGGTCGTTTAACATGTGCTTAACCCAATCTAAGAAATAAAATACCTGCAAAATTAGTGCAATTCCAAGTGAGCATGGATCTCAAACAACCCATCAAAGGAAATGAAACCGGTAAATAATGTCATCATAAGTCAGTTTGGGATTGCTATTCAAAGCTGCTTTCAGCTACTGCCCAAAAAGTGCCTTTTCTCATGCAACAACTTTTGGCCTAGGGAAAGCAACACCAAACTAGCTTTATGTGCGGGAATAAAAAACGGAAATATCTTTCTTTTGTAAAAAAAATGGGTTCAAATTAGTTCTCAATTACTCCCCAATGCTTTTTCAAATTAATAAAAATCAGCAATCAAGCTTGAACTTTTCGCTGCAAAGCCAATAATTCAACACATAGACACACCAAGTCAATTACTGGAATGCAGCATTCATACAGAAATCAAATAAAGGAATATGTAAGCAACCTGCATCAAGAAGAAAACGCCCATTGCAGCCATATGCTCTCCAGACTGAACATGTTGAAAACCCACAAACCGAATCTGCATAGCAAGCAGCATTCCCAACACATACATAGAATTATATGCTACATAAAGCCTCATCGAATATCTCCCAGTAATCAACAGAACCAACACATATAGAGGAATCAAATTAATGATAAACACATAGCCTCCCCAGGCAGAAACCATATAGAAATAACCAAAAGCAGAAGCCACGGACCAAGCAAGAGAACCCGTGTTGACAGCCTTAACAAACAGATAAAAAGTAGACAGAAGCGCAAAAATGGCAACCGCTTCATTATCATAAGACCCAGCAACTGATCGAGATATGTAACCAGGGCATATGGCAATCAAAGCAGCAGCAACAAGACCAGCGCCAGTATCCCAAATCTCTTTACCAAAGAAA
The DNA here is from genome assembly GCA_948291685.1 of Euphorbia celastroides. NCBI lineage: Eukaryota > Viridiplantae > Streptophyta > Magnoliopsida > Malpighiales > Euphorbiaceae > Euphorbia > Euphorbia celastroides. The sequence goes on from CAOJBJ013146353.1 coordinate 1,087, forward strand.
TACGCTACAAGAGTAGTATTAGAGGCGAAAAACGGCGCGGTCAACACACAGACCTCTCGAATATGAACGGCAAATCGGAAGAATCTGAGAGTCCAGTAAATGAGAGCGGCGGTTACCATTAGACCAGGATAGAGCGTACCGCCGACGATACGACCAAGGGGATACCAACTCTCGTAATCAAACCAATTCCAGAAATCATAAAAGCCTTTCTGAGTCAAATACAGAGTGGTTCTGTAATTGAAGTAAGGATCGAACTCGTGGATCATAGACTCGTAGCGGAGGACGCTGAACAAACGAGTAATGAAAGCTAAGACATAGACGAGACAGAGGATGGAGACGCGGATCAAGAGCTCCTGTTGCTTAGTCTTGAGCTTGAGCGATTTGAGAGAGAATGGGTTGAGCAGATCTGGCTTGTTGAAGGTGAGAGGCGGAGCGGATCCGGATTTTGAAGTGCCGTTGACGGGTTCTGTTTTCCCGGCCATTTGCGATCGGAAATGGTTCGAGATTTTGGAAATTTTTCAGGTGAATCGAGGAAGAAGAGGAAAATTGGGGATTGAGATTATGGAAGAAGTACAGCGTCCATGATTTGATGATGCAAAAGACGAATTAGGCAGCGGAAGAGAAGAGAAAAGCAGAGGTTGAGATGGGGTTTATATGAAGAGTGGCATTGGGCAGGGAAACAGTGAGATCACAAAGTGGATTGGATCAATGGAATCCAATTGGGCTTTGACTGCATCTAGAAAGGACTTCCTCTACTTTTCCATTGGGATAAGGTACCAAGTATAGGGGTTGGACAAAACTTAATCGATTGAAACGTAATGTAAGTTTAATAAAACTTATTGAAAGTTATGAAACTAAAATTTATATGAAATGAATTGAAATTTAATAAATTTTATTTTTATAAAAATATTATTAAAATTAAATGAATTAAATGTAACTTATTTAAAATTTTTAAACAAATTTGATGCACTAGAATTGAACTAGAACTTAATGAGTCTGAACTGAAAAATAAGTTGAAAAAAACATGGTCTAACAGCAAATCCAAAGGTCCGGAGAATTTGAGAAAATATGGGAGGAATTTAGGAGAAAACTCAATTCAATGATCAGTATATTTTGTCCTCCAAATATGGGTATCTCATATTACGAAAACCAATGAATATTATTATTTATGTAGTTTTTTATTTTTTTATCTTTTTTAATTATATGTAATATGTGTATATGTGTAAGAAATTAATATAATAATTAAAAGTAATAATATTATATTATAGGGAATGAAAATTGAGGTGGATGGATGGAGAAAAGCACTGTAAATCTTTCAAAATAAGGTTTGGGGAAGAAAAATATGGGTAAACTATTAGTTTCTCCTAATTGATACAAATTATGCGAGACAATGAACACATAGGAAGGCTAGCTAGGGGCGGTAGTCTTGTATACGCAGTGTTATAGAAAAAAGGTCTAAAGTATCGAAACTCCTTTGAAGTTGCCCCGAATTGTTCATCGTCCCCTTAAACTTTCAAAAAATTTTCTCGCCCCATGAACTTGTTAATAAGAACCTTCAACCCCCTAAATTTGTCTAAAACTTAGAAATTTCATGTGTCAAAATGAAATTTTTAAAAAATTAAGTTAATTAGAAGTTAAGACGTGGCGTTTAGGGGAGGTAAAGTAGTGCATTTTTGTAAGTTGGAGGGGGTTCATAGGTACATTTTTGCAAGTTCAATGGGGCGAGAAGAACTTTTGAATTTCAAGGGGTGCAAGAGACTATTTAGGACAACTTCAAGGGAGTCCCGATGCATTAGGCCTAGAAAATATGTTAGGTGTTAGTCAAACGAGGCTTAAACAGATTAATATTTATATTTTTTAAAATATTTAATAATGTAAAATTTAACGCTTAATAAAATATTGAATTTAAAGATTCAAGTGAAATGTATATTGTGATAGCACTTTAATGTATCTTAGAAGGTAAACTACTTTTAATATGTAAAATCAATAAGTTATATTAATTATAAATATATATTTTTAAAAATTGAGTTTAGGTAGTTTATAGGCTTAAAAAGTCGGATTAGGCAGTGTCTAGACGACAATAAGATGGACTAATGTCTGATAGCACTTGAGGTACAAAAGTTGGGGCGACGAGCTCTAAAATATCACCTAGGTGGACCTAGACAGTGATTCTTAAAACATTGAGAATAAGTTATCCCATTTTTTCATCATACTTGTATATGTGGAGAAGTTTGCTGAACTTATAATGGCGAAATTGTTATTATAACGCAGTTGAAAATTTTGAATAGTTTTTAATTGATGGAAAAACGTTTCTTGTGATTAACCGTCATCTCATCCGATGTATAGCAAGCTCCTCATTAACGGTTGCTCGAGCTTCTTAAATTGGCTTTTCGGTAGGTATTATTGCTATTTACAATCAAAAATTACTTATTGCATTTAGCACAAAAGATAATATTATCCCTCACTATTACTCTCCTATTTTCATCAAATTATACTTCCAATCTCAATTTGAAAAATAATTTATCTCCAAACACAACAATAAGTCAAACAATTTTAAAACTAAAATACATTAAAATAAAAAAGTTAGAAAAAAATAATATGGCCATTGGCATTCTTCACACACGCATTTGTCGGATGTCAGGTGCGCCCAATAATTTTCAAAATTTTTTAAGGGGTATGATTATTATTTTTTTTTTATTTTTTTGTCAACTATAATAAATAATTTGTGACTTAATGTATAGCTCAATACAATAGATGAAGCCTTAGCAAGATTAATATCTTTGGTAAGCTTGTATCTTTTACTATCAAAGAGAAAATTTGGTTTCTAAATATATAGTTTACAACAAAAATCAAATATATAAAAATGAAAGCAAGGATATTGTAACAGTTACGGGAATAGTACCAACCCTTTTACTTTAAGAATTTCATTCAATTTATTCTCATTTTTATGGGATTCATTCCCACCCTCTCTCCTTCCTATCTCCCACTCTCTCCTCTTATTCTCTTTCTCTCTCCAATCCTCTCCTCTCTTTTTCTTCTTTTTCTGGTTGGCCGACGTCGTCCACCCTGAACGTTAGCGAGATCTGATGACGGCACAGCGAGACGACGAGCTGAAGGCGGGGTGGGCTTCGAACGACGGTGGGGCTGGATCTGGACGGAGGGGCTTCCTCGTCGGGGAAAACAGCCGAAAATTGGAAGGCGGGGCTTCGTTGGTGGTGCTCGGCGCCGGTTCTGGGCGGAGGCGGTGCTCCTCGTTGGATCTGGTTTGTTTGAATTTTTCTTGTTGTTTGGTTGATTGATTTTTTTCAGGCGAGATGTGGCGGGGGAGGGGCGTCTTCTCGCCGGAATAGCGTTTTTTCGGTATTATATCATGGTATATCCTCGATATATCATGTTATATCATTGATATATCAAGGATATATATATCCGTCGTTCGTTGGCAGCAAGATCTGACAGTGGAGGTGTCGAGGCGGCGATTTTTCGGCGGCGGCAGTTTGACGAGACGGCGAGGCGGTTCGCTGGGAATTTACTGGAGACAGAAAGAAAAGAAACCAGTACAAAACTTGAAATGTCGTAAAATTATAATTTTTTACAAAACTTTTCCACATTTCTATGAATATTTTTGTTTAAGCTAAATTAGTAAGTGTAAAGTTGGGTATTTATGAAACTTGCCCTGTGTATTTATGGAGAGAGTATAGAGCCTTGCATGAACTCGTAAAAATATATGTAAATCATACAAAAGAAATTTGTGCTTTACCCATTATTTTTAGTATTGCAATATTTTTATATCAATGCAATTTTTTATTATAATTTAGGCCACTATAGTTTAATAATTTGCTGATTCTTTTATCCATGTCATCTAGGAAAAGAAATTTGTAGCAAGTACCTCTTATTTACCCTACTATATCACTCTTTTGGTAATTTTTTAAAGGGTAAACTTCAAAGACTTTCTGTGGTCGATAATTTAAAAGGGCGTTTGAAGTTTTGTGTTTTTTTTTTAAAAAAAAAGGGTTTGTGGTTTCGAATTTTTATTAAAAAAGGATAATTTAAGATTTCTATTTTGAAAATTGGTCAAAAAAGAGGTGGTATATGATTTATTTTAATATGAATTTTTATAGCTTAATTGATGACAATATACTACATTTTATAAGTAAATTTTGAAATTCTTTAAGATAAAGAACAATTTTTTAGAATGAAGGTATGATGTAAATTTTAGAAAAACTATAAAAAATGAAATAAATTTTAAAAATTATTCGGATTTAAATGAATAATTCTTAAATAATACAATTTAACTATAGAAATGTTAACATGATTGAAATATCTTCCATACCATCTTTAATTCAAATGATGATCTCTATTTTGAAAAAAATTTAAAACCACAAGCCCCCTCTTGACAAGAAAAAAAATAGTCCCCTTTTAAAATGAGCCAAAACCACAAACTATGGTTTCAAAGTTTACCTTGAATCTCTTTTTCTCCTCCATCTTAGAGATGAGCAATTTGATTCAATCAGATCAAACCGAATTAATTTGATTATAATTTTAGAAAATATAGAATTTTCATTATAAATTTTATTATAAAAACTGACTAGAATTAGGTTTGTTTCAAATTTTATATCGCTTTTTTCTCTACTAATTTACTTCATTTTTTCATTCTCTACTTTAAAATATTAATATTCTACTATTATTATATTAATATATTTCTTTTAAACATAAAAATAACCTAAAAACCTATAAATAAAAATAAAAAATATAATTAATATTAAATTTTTATTAATTTCCCCTTCCCCATTTTTTTTTTTTTTTGTAGAACACTACAAGAATTATTGAATTTGTTTAATTCTCCATACAATCCCCCATTTTGCCAAAGTTCCCATTATAGGGTAGGGATAGCAACACAAATTCTTTACCATGTGTTTCATTTTGTTAGCTTTGCAAATTCGCCCCTATATAAGGGGACAATGCTGGGCGTGCAAACAATAAACCAGGATAAAGACCATATATTCCAAGACAAATAACTCAAATCAAAATCCAATTAGTATGAAAAATATGAGGCTGAAAAACATGATATTTCCCTCAAGAGACTAAATCTTTCTCTATACCCATTTCCAAGCATTCACAATGCTATCAAACAAACTGTCTCAGTCCTCCAAAAGCAAAAATCATAAAATGCGACTTTGTAATGGTTTTATTATTTACCAAATGTCATGTTTGACCCGGAAAAAGAAGAGTAGTCTCAGTTCATGAAACTCGAAAAGTCAGCAATGGTGAGAGAGATTGAGAGCACTAACTTGCAAGGCCTCTCTGCTTGAAGACATCAAGCATGGCAACTCCAATTTTAGCGGGAGACTCCACCACTATAACTCCCGCTTCCCTTAGGGTTTTTATTTTATCTTGTGCCGTTCCCTTCCCACCCGACACTATAGCTGCACCAATCAAATACAAATGTTTTCTCACAATCGTAATTCTGAAATCGGTAATTCGAATCTAAATTTTGTGAATCATGAATCAAGAATAAGATCATTTTGGCTAAGTTCTTTTCAACTTATTTCCCCTTCATCTCAGTTCAGTTTCATTACATTTCCGTTCAGTTCAATTTCATTAAGTATCCATTAAGTTTCAAAATAATGTTCATTCAGTTTCAAAAAATTTCAAAAAGGTTCCAAGCTCAACAAATTTTGATTAGTTTGCTATACGTTTTAGCTTCATTAAATGTCAATAAGTTTCCATTAAGTTTCAGTCAGTAAGTTTCAAATCATTTCAGTTAAGTTTCATTTCTATTCAGTTTTGCTACCCTCCGTTCATTTGAAAAGAGCAGGGCCCTAACATGTATTGGCTTAAGATATTAACATATTGCAACATACGAATGCAATTTCAATATACGAAAACAGATCACATTAACCAAACAAGTATCTGAACTTTTAGACTAGTACAACTACAATCCTGACAAACAAAATTTTCTAACCATTGTCCAACGTCATCAGTTTCGTCTTACTCTACAATTTCACTTTTCATATTTTATTTCTAGGGATTCAATTCATTCATTTGACTTCATATATTCAAATCAATTTTGGGGTGAATCAAATTGAATAGAACAATAAAATATCAACATACTTCTTTTAGCACATAAGGAAGAATTTCAAAAAAACATGTATACACATAGATAAATGCTCAAAACAGCCAACCAAGTGTTGAACTTAAGCAACTCAGGAATATAAAGTAACATGATCGAGTTTCACAGGTGGAATTTGTGAGTATTTGACACATTGAAATATAAGCAATCAACGAATAAATAGAACACATAATTTAAGTGTACCTCCAGCATGTCCCATTCGACGACCCGGTGGTGCGGTGAGTCCAGCAATAAATGCCACTACAGGCTTTTCGGTCCCACTTTCCTATTTCATCAAGTAACCACTGTTAGCACTGCCTGTAGTAGCATGCATATTCTCAAAGCACAAGCCATTAGATAATATGGTATATTGGTACAATTGTACATTTTCATCAATTATTATTTATGACCTGACTTGTGAATGAAAAACATAATTAGTTCTGCAACAAAATGAAAAAAAACAATGGTAAAGCTGCACAACAAGTATATTTCAGTTATAAACTCACTTAACAGAGTAAAAAATTCCAGTAAGCAATTTGAATAACAAAAACAGGTAACTAAATATGTGAATCCATGTTTCCAACACAGATAAGCTTGTAACCAAGATGAACTTGAAAGAATTTCGGTTACGTAAGAAAATGTTTATATTCTATTAGTAATCTAGGTCGTTAATAGAACTTTTTAAAATCTGTCCATATCCATAACTTCTCTCCTAGTATGAAACCTGAAACTTCATAAATTACAGCCATTTTAAAGCCGAAACGTACTAGTCACAGTATCATCAATCACGCACTGAAAAGGTAACGATCTTCACAATTTAAGTCAATGTGATCCTTCGTAGAAATAGGAGAGAATTCCATGACTCCTCTTCCGAAATTCAATCCTACAGAACTGCATTCTTTGAGTAGTCATAAACCACAAGTCAATACCTTGATTAGTTTAGCAGCATCTTCTTCTGCGGTACCCCCTATCTCTCCTATAAGAATGATCCCTGAAATATATGAAAAAACTATCAGCACATCTGCCTAAAATTAAGATTCGGTTTTTCCAAAAACAGCCATGCTTTCCTGTTAGACCTTGCAATCTTAAAGGTAATTTGCTTCAATGCAGTATAAACGCAAATATTCAAATAGAAGAACATGGAAGGGAGAGACAGAGAGGAAAATTAATTATGTCTAAGTAATACCATTAGCAATAATAATATACAATGGAACAATTTATTGACTTATGTTAGACAAATCAAAACCGGCTAGTGCTATAATACATAGTATTTATCTGAAGTATGCCTTCAAGTCAGAAAAGGGTGTCCCATCAATAGTGCGTGCATACCTTAGTTCCATAATCTATACGTGCATGTACATGTGCAGGTCCTCAATAAATAAATTTCACAATAATATTCCTCTTGAGCAGTTAACAAAAGTATTTGAATCTTTACAAAAACATAATACCTTCTGTCTGAGGATCAGCCAGGAATTTCTCAATGCAATCAACAAAGTTTGTTCCATTGAATGGATCACCACCAATACCAACACAAGTTGATTGCCCCAACCCAACAGCAGTTGTTTGGAAGACCTAAATACAAAAAGAAAAAGAAAGAGCGCACTTGAGAAAGTTTCCATTAATACAACTAGAATAACAAACACCTGGAAGTCAAAGCACAAAATAATGAGGTGCAAAAAACCTAACTTCAACCATTAATTTGGTGACTTATAATTGATCTATGTTCAAAAAAATACATGTAATAGTGATTTCAACTTTCAAGAAAGAAAAGGACAAACATCATAAAAAACGGGCAAAGAAAGAAGAGAGAGAAGTAGTTAACTCTCCATTCAGCTCTTCTCAATTAGTTTTACTTTTAGTTAACAGTCGGGTGACATAGGTGAATCTAAGACCTTATCAGCTAGCTAGAAGCCGTAATTTAGTTTAAATAAAGGCTAAATATTATACGTAGCAAGGCTTTGTCGGTGGTTTCACAGTATTTAACACTACACAAACAAGTACGAAACAAATACTGATACCTTCAGACATTTCCTGACCAGTTTTGAAAAAGGATAGTAATAACAAGTAGAACTATAAAAATGGAATATATATCCTATTGCCAGTCCTACAATCACACAAGCATTTCGGACTGCTGGCCACCTAAGAAAATGAAACCAGCTAACATGAAATATATTTTGGAGCCTTGATACTCCAGCTTTCTTGAGTTATAAAGCAGTATAGATGAGGGCACATGCATTAAAGTCTGTTAGTCAAAGAATTCAGTCACTTAAATAAAAACTTACCGCTTCATATGTCAAGGTACCAGATCGCGAGACAATGCCAATACGACCAGGTTTATGGATGTATCCAGGCATTATGCCAATTTTACATTCTCCAGGCTTAATAATACCAGGACAGTTTGGCCCAATCAACCGAGTTTTAGATTGTTTGTTGAGAGCAGCCTTAACACGCACCTGAGTGCATTTACAGATAAATGTCACTTCTAAATTGGTATGGAAAAGCAAACCAAATTGTAAGTAGCTAATAATCACTGTATACAAAGAATTATACTAAATATCAAAAACTTCCATAATTCAACAAAGACAGAATGTTCAGAAAAGATAAACACTAAAGTTATCACATAATTGAGGATAAAACTCAGTAAATTCAATAATGAATAAGTTACAGAATAATTGGAATACAACAAGAACTTGCCAATAAATGAATTCGTATTACTGTTCGTGGACCCAACAGTTCAAAATGCATACTGAACTACTCCAAAAAATCAACAGTTTCAGCGATCAATAATGCCAATAAACGAACCACAACATATTAAGGAGCTAAGCACCCAAAGTTTGTCAAGTTAAACAACATGCACACAGTTTGATACCAGTGATAAAGAAATGTCTTATTTATACCATATCATGTTGAGGGATTCCCTCTGTGATGCACACAACGAGATCCAGCTCAGCTTCCATTGCCTCCATAATTGCAGCTGCAGCAAATGGTGGAGGAACATAAATGACTGAAGCGTTTGCCTTTGTTTCAGCCTTTGCTTCTGCAACCGTGTTGAAAACAGGAAGTCCCAAGTGTTCAGTTCCTCCCTTCTTGGGTGTTACACCACCCACCTAGTCAAACAATTATAAAGCATATGAGAGCATACCAATATTCTGAAGA
>CAOJBJ013146807.1:0-13465 GCA_948291685.1 Euphorbia celastroides
ATGATATGACATTCGCAGGCAAAACTAGCATTTTTCACGTTAACAGGAGCACTATGATATAATTTTGAAAGTTGAAAAAAACAAAATAGAGTATCATAAAATATTATGAAAGCAGTGATTTTCAGAAGTTTTGATCTTCCCCGAAAACTAGCAAGATAAACGAAGTACCACTAGAAATCAGGCCACCACAACTAGCAAATAAATTACACACACTATTTTGCAGAGGAGAGATTTACCATTGAAATTGCAGGTGAAAACCCGACTCTTTTGACTGTTGAGTTCCACTCTTCAAACCCCACTATAGGGTAACTCGTTATTTATAGGTTGCACGCAACCACAAATAATACACTACATTTTTTTTAACAAATTAATTTCTGAAATTTTATATTTTTACCCTGTTCTAGCTTTTATATTAATTAATCAAAGGCAGTTAGATTTTGTTTTGTCAATATTAAAATTATAATTTTAAGAAAAGTTTGAAAATTAAGTTTTTAAATATAATACTATAAGAAAACAATTCCAAACAGCTCTAAAATACTTTGTTTTTGCCAAACTCCAAAAAACTTGGTGTCACATAAATATTCTATTTGTATAAAGTAAACATAACTTTTAAAATTCTATATCACTCATCCATTATTAATGTAACTAAAATAATAGCTAGAATTTACCTAAAAACTCAAACAAATAATATATCAGTGATTTGAGAAAATTAATACAAATTTATGGAAAAGAATTAGTGACCCTAGACATTAATAGGATATGTGAACTAGAAAAAAGAGTTCTAAGCACAAGCTATTATAAAATATTTTCATTTACATTTAATATCTTGTTTTCCATTTATCTCACAAAAGAGTTAAATTTTTTTGGATAGTTTGCTTTAAAGTTTTGCGTTCGTCTATCTGAAAATAAGAAATAACTCTCTCTTATATAGATTCATGTTAATTTTCTCCATCTATTCCACTTGCAATGTAATGTTTCCAATGGAAGACAACGGAAATCCCCTCTTCTACAAAAATCAGAGGTATTTGAAGGCCTTCATTCGCCTTACAACCCCTCAGCTCAGCAACAAAATCCAGTTTCGACTCGGCCGCAGAGAAGAGAGCATGCTAAAAAACACAAGTCCTGACAAGTTCTCCAGGAAGAAACAGACATGTTTTTGGACTACAAAATCTTCCTCAATACACCAATTCCTATCATACCGACTGACAAAACAAGAATGGCTTTGGTCATATCAGAATCAGATGCGAGGCTTCTCCTGTTTGTTCTTGTTTCCCGAGATCTCTCTCCTAAACTCTCCCGAATAAGATTACTTAATGTGTCCAACTGATGCATCACTTGCCTTTGTCCTCGAGCAATCCCAGATATCTATCAATCAGTTTCAGTTCAGTTCAATACTTATTCAATAAGTTTCAGTTCAGTACTTATTCAATAAGTTTCAATTCAGTTTAGTACTGCCACTAGTCATTCAGTCAAAAAGAATAAGTACTGAACTGAATGGAAAATAAGTTGATAAGACGAAGTAAAATGGATAAGGTATAGAAGTACCTCTTCCATTAAAGGAGATTCTTTTGCCAATTGGGAGGAAGATGAGGAATTAGACAATTTGGATGCAGTCAAAGAGCCATTGCTTAAACCATTGAGGAAGTATGAAGTCGGCCCAGAGCCATTGCATGCCTCAGCCTGCAGAGCCAAATTCTGTTGGCTCAAAGAGCCTTTATTGGTGTTTAGTTTGGAATTCAACTCTTCAATATGGTTTGTGAACTCATCCATTCGATCGTGCAATGACGAAATCTGCTCTAAAAGTTGAGTGATGATTCCCTACACAGAAAGAATCTCAGTCCTAGTATGGAATGGAACAAAATCGGGTTTAATTCAGTAAAGCATCTAATGAAAGAAAAAAAATCCTGATACCTGATTTCCTTGCCTTGCTGAAGTATCCGAATTTCTGTTCTCATACATTCTGTTGTTTGCAGTAAGTTTGGCCAAGTTCTTGTCCCCTCGAGTTGAATATGAATGTGACATGCCACTGATGTGAAAGATAGGAAGCTATCAGATATTTGTATCAATGCCATGGTTGAAGTAATAAAGAAAATGAAAAGGAAAAAGTACATTGTTTGGGAAAAATACAATGCAAACAATCTGATCACATTTACTAGAGGGTACCTTTTTCGGTTTTTACTCAGTAATGCAACCCTGTCAGCAGAGGCCCTCAAAAGTACTTCTCTAGGGCTTGAAGCTGACATTAAATCCTCATCTAGCTTAAGACTTGTTTTCAAATCATCGGGTAATGCCTGCAAAATGATTAAGATCAGGACTACCTAAAATGAATATGCCATCACAAGTTGTGGATATTGTCATAATACCATAACATCTTTTACAAGCTTCTCCAGTTGAATTTGTTCTATATAGGTTCGAGGAACATATGAACCTTCCAAACTGAGCTGCTCTGCTACACCTTTCACTACCAACCGATCTCTCCCTTGCACCTTTTTCAAGAAAAAAACAAGATTGATTAGAAAGAAACTACATGTTATCGTTTCTTAATACCATTAACTATCAGAGAGGAAGACCACTAAGCAAGCACAGAAATACTTGTAGCACCTTCTAGTGAGGTTGATCAATTCTACCTGAATATATTGGCGGTTTACTTGTTCGAGCCAATCAATTTTCACGCAAACTCTATCATCACGAAAAACATGGCTGCTTCTCTTAAGAATGGTTGCTATTGTGTATCCCAAGGCCATCAATCCCCCAAGTAACCTCACGCTGACTTCAAATGAGATCCTTGGTGATATGACAAATGGAATATCAGTGACCCATTCCTGAAATCAGGTAAAACACACAAATTGATTAGTTCAAATATAATGGATACGTCTAATGCAACAAAATCTCATATATCATATAGCATCATCCAATGACCCTTTCAATTTTCGCATTGAATTATCCAGAGTGCAACATCTATGAAATAGCAGGAAAGCTAAAAAAACTAAACATGCAGTTTTCAGGCTACAGCACAAAGATGAATTCATAAATGAATGTTGAACATTCAAAACCATTTAGATTTTCAATACATCTTCTAGGTTTATTTGATCATATTCACTTTACTGGAAAGCAGTAAATTCAAGTCAATTTGTCACACAAAAGCCACTCCACTCCACTTGTTGCTTCAAATGATATTCCTAATGTGTATAGAAATTTAGCAATTGTTTTCCCCCAAACATAACTAGATAGATGTACTTTAGAAGTGGATCTAGGGACTTTATCACAGAACACCCACCTCAAAATATTAATCGACCTACATGCAAGCTTCGTCAGAGTGATAATTGACATAAAATAGATGGATCTTATCCCAACTCCAATAAGAATCAATAATTCTTCTTTTATTAAGAATATGCACAATTAGAACATGTGCACAACTCAAATCGACTAAATGTTCAACCAGGTGAAAGAGTACTTATCAACCGAATTATTAGGAAACAAATGTGATCACACAGCAAGCAGATATTCCAGCCTAAAAAGGAGCATGCCCACTCAATCAATAGCAACTATATTTTCTGTGAACGAACTTCTAGTTCTATAGTTTTTATGGATCTGCAGAACACTTTATCCTACCACAATATATTTCCATCATATGATACAACATAAATTCTAGAAGGCAAACCTCAAACATAAGATTATATTTTCCCTCTTTGTTCCTCATCCTCAAATATGACTGGCAAGATTCTGGGTCTTCACCAGGTGGTAAAAGATATATATCATAGATCTCCTCCTTTGTTTCAGTGTGTTCTTCAGAAAGGACAGCTTTGATCTGATCTGGTTTCAGTTTCCTTGCTGACTACATTAAAGAAAAGTAATTAGACATAAAAAAATGAAAATAAAGAAAGAAACGATTAACTTAAATTAGTAAATATGATATCTTCTGAAAGGATTAACTTAGGAAACATCAACCAAAAGAAACCAAGTTAACTTCAGAAACTAACTACCTTCAAAATATAAGTAGGACTTTGGAATCCAGAAAAAGGGTTGAACTTGTTTATGATTTTTATATGTGCTGTTTGCAGATCCGGCTCAATAAAAGCTTTGTACATTGGATATACCTGAAAATGATGTATACCAACTTACATTAAGAGCCATATTTAGCAAAATAATAAAGAAAAATGTTCCAACACAAACCGTTTCAGATATCTGCTGAATAATTTCCTCTGGCTCTTGTCCAGCGCGTTGAATGTCCCTTAAAACCCGTTTTACAAGGTCAAAATGAACTCCACCAGTCACTGATACCCTGAGGTCTACCATAGGTCGCAGTTTTTCACTCAAAGCATAGATTCCCTCAATAATCACTATTCTAGAAGTTGGGACTTCAAGAGTTCTACCACAATAATGGCTTAGATTAGATTCAAACAAAAGCCAGTGTAGAATTCATATATATGTAAAGACCGGTCATTGAAAACAATGACAAATTCGTGACTCAAAAGAAGAAACTAGTTTTCAGGAAAAAAAGGAAGCAATCGTTAACCTGTATCCAATCCGAGAGCTAGACTTAAAATCGTAGATTGGAATCTCAGTTGACTTTCCATCCTTCAAATCTTGCAGATTCTTTAGTAATGTGTCATAGTCTGTCAAGCGTGGATCTGTTCAAGATAAGAATCACAATAAGAACACAAGCTTTGCCTCAGTTTTAGGCTCTTCGATGGGATAAAGTAATGGATCACAACTTCATGACTTGCATGGAGTACACAAGAAAAGAAAAAAATTAATGTACATCATAATCAAATCTATCTCCTCCAAGGGATTAAAGCATACTGTATTATTACAATATGTGATGCGGTATCCACTCAATTTGCAACAACAAGAAATTTAGGTAGTACATCTTGCGGTTCATGCTTGAATTACAAAATTGAAGAGAAAAGGATTTCATGGAACCAAACCTTCGAAATATAAATTTTCCATTTTCAGATATACCTATATACATAGTAACACCAAGACCATCTTGTCTCTCCACGAGTCGATAACAACCACTCTTGAAAACTAATAAGAGTTTGGCACGGTTCTCTTCTAACCAGACGACTTCCTTGAAATTTTCATAATTCATGTAGCATGAAGTTTCAGCCACGAAAAATGTCAGCCATGAAAAAGGTGCATCCTTAAAGACAATTACACAAATAAATGATAGTCGAAATATTCAATAGCATCAACCAACTCAATGTTGAATAGTAGCATCCAAATATTACATGATAGAACAAAATTTGCTTAACTTACGTTATATTATACAACCAGAATTTGTCGATAAGAGTTGATATGCATGAAACTTACATTTATGTTCTTACAGGCACAAGTACGATGATAAGTTTGAATTCCATGTTAGCACATGCCAACAAAGGAAATAACCGACAAGGATGATGAAAATAATTACCAACACATGAGAAACCTAAAGCATATGAACTAAAATTTTGAAAAAAATTTATAATTCGCGGAAGAGAAATAAAGGTACCTTAAAAAAACCATGAGCCGCTCAAATCTAGATCAGAACACTGTTATTTATTAACGAAATCATATTAAACATGTGTACTGCAGGTCTGGAACAAATAAAAACAGGAAGCTGGTTCATAACTGGAATCCAAAACAAAAAATGAAAAAATAAATTAAGTTGTGGGGACCGAAAAATAAGAAGGATAAAAAAAGCAGCAGAGGAATAATATTAGCAAAACAAGGGAACATAAGTCGATATATATGAACTCATGTTTACCGAAATGTATTTTGAAAAATCTTAAAGTATCACATCAACAACCTTCTCTGACTCCTAAAAGTTCAAGACTCCGATTTGCATCATAGTATGGATACCCACCCTTTGGATAGACCAAATTACACGGATGATTCAAAAGAAGTATATAATGCAAAATAGAAAAGAATCTGTAAAGACAAGCAATAGCTTTTATTGTCACTAGAGGATTATTGCTGAGCAATGCAGTTTTGATGATAAACTAGAGTCACTGCAATGAGATCATGAATTGGTTTTCTTGAAGTCTCTACATGGTAAAAAGTGATTTTCTATAAACGAATTAACATATCCACGTCAAAGACTACCAACATAATCAGAAAGATATTAGTATTATAGTAAGTTATTCAATAAATTACCATAAACTAGGTGTAGCCACATCTTTTATATCATTCTCCATGAAGCAGGATGTTACGATTCATATGGCAGGAATAAGAGAGTTGGAAGATACTTTACCGTCGAAATTGCCATCTACAATCCGGCTTGCATCATTGTAGTTGTCCATCGATATAACGGCAACACTGGGCATAAAATTGAGTACTTTCTCTGTAAACACAGTCTTTCCTGCACCTGAAGGACCCGCCAAACCTATCAGTATTATCCCGTCATTGTTTTGGGCTAACAGTTGGCATGCACGGATGAATAGAAAGAATCCTTTTTCAAATGTGTAAGACTGTTGAATAGGAACAATCTCATAGCGATCACAGTCTTTCCTCTTGGACAATCTGACTTGGTCTTTCAAGAGGCCATGCTTTTTCTGATGTGATTCACTGCCAGACATACTGTATATTCTGGCCTTATCTGATCGAAAGAAGGACAAGAACATTAGTGGCAAGTGAGAGAGAGAAGAAAATAAATAACAGAATAGACAAGTGCAGGAAGTACAGTGGTGACATGGTGAATTGAAAAGATAATATGAACTGCTAAAGGTACATATGCAGCATATAGGAATGTAAAAATGTGAGAATATCAAACAAGAGTTGCAAGAAATACGATTTTCTAACTTTGGATAGTGATTCAAATTTAAACGTATACAGATTGTTCACTGAATTTTCCCCAATAACCTAAAAATTTAGACAAACAATTGTTCGAACACCACTAAAGTTGCTAAACCCTAACGCTTAGAACCTGGACTAACAAATTCGTCATCAAAAGTAAGTGCACCAGTGCCCGAAAGAGACCAGTCATATGATGCTCGAGGAAAGTTTTCCCCCATCCAATCTAATTCACAGTGCAACAAAGTGATCCAAAGAGAAAATGAGAATTCAAGAGTGAACAGGATTATGTTGTGTGCAATTTATAGTATGCTTTCAGGCATATCCCCATGATCCTGTCAGTTATTCCATATCTCAAGTACAGTGAAAATTATTAGAACCTCAGAGCTGAAATCGTTGCTTAATTGACATAAAAGAAAGCAGTTTAGTGATTGTCTTTTTCAACCATAACATTCACACATCTTCCTGATACATGTAGACATAGGTAGCAACTAGTGCGAGGAAATTGAGAGAAAAGAATGTTGCTGCCCTCATTAAATGAAGGTTAAACAAGATTTTAACGAAGTCAAATTAAACGATCGACATTAATAAATTTTGAAAACATGGCAATATAAAGGACTTGGGCACAGAATTGCCAGACAAGTTACTATCAGTCTATCAAACCTTATCTCGATATCCCAATTCCAAACAACTAATTCCACCAATCCACCAAACACAAGCTTAAACAGTCCAAATCAAGCACTCTCATCAAGCAAAGAAGAAAGTTCACATAAACATCCACCATAATTGCAGCAGCCACAAAAAAGAAAATAAAGATAAATCTCGAAATACAACAAAATCCTTAGAACCCCTGAAATCTTATCAGTGAATAGAGAAATAAACAAAAAGCTAACACCTAAAGCCACCGCCACGATCAATCCATGAAACGAAACTGATCTCAGATAACAAAATGGTGAGCCATACATTACCTAAAGAGAAAACGGATGAAAATCAGAAACGCCGAGCAAATCACAGGATATTTGAAGGGCAATGAGAGAGCGGCATGTATGGTAAGTAGAAGAAGACTTAAATGAGCGCCATTAAGTCGGTTTGTGAACAGAAAAAGAGTGGAAAAAGCATCAGATTTTTTTGCCAAGATTCCGTTTTTTTGATTGAAAAGGGAATCAGAAGAGAATTGGGAAAACGGGTTGGATTAAGAAGTTGAGATTTGCAAAATCACAAATTAGCGGTGATTTATGCGGCGGTTTGGGAGTGGACTGAGCTGGCTCTGCCTTCACTTCAACGTTCTTCAATTTTCAATTATTGAGTTTTTGTGCTTTTTAAGATTTGATATGGTTCGTTTCTCAATAACCATTAGTACCATGCTCATTGCTCGCCAACACAAATCCAATTTCGTTTTGAAATTCTGAAAACGAATGTGAATTATTCGAGAAAAATAAACACACCTCTATAAAAATGATTTGTTATGTTCTTTTCAAATAATCGTTTGTAACTAACCCATCAAAATCAATTCACTGTTTACTACACCACTAAAATGATTTACTTGTCCATCACAAAAGTCTTTCTTAAATATCAACTATTTCACTAATATTTAATCCCCTCCATCATTGATACAATGATAAGATAAAAAGATTAAAAAATGCATCAAAATCTAAATAAACAAATAAAAAAGTAATGAAAAATTACAATTAGGAAAGAACACATGTAGTAATGTCTATTTTAGTCATAATTTATAAGTTATGACTTATTAAAAAATGTATATTTGATTGTTGGTTTATTCGAATTTTGCAAAAATAGCATCTACATTGTATATTTTAAATTTATTATACAGCAATTAATAATATAAAATATTGAATTTTTTGAATAAAAAAATATATTGAATATAATCCCTTAATAATAAATGATAAGACAGGTCATATAGCTTATGCAAATAAATTGAACAACCATATACACAAAAGTTATCTCAATGACATATGAAAATTATGAAAATGATAAATACTTCTTTAAATTGTGGTAGTTATTGACCCATAACTTGGTACTCAATAATTAATACTTTACATTATAAGTAATTTAAAGATAGTGTTGATGTACAATAAATCACAATATATTTTATACATAGGTGTTTGAGAATGTATAAAACGAAGTACATAAATAATTTGAAATGTGTAAGTATCCTTAATTTGGGCGGACAAATAACAGAACATGACATTATTTGGAAAATTTATTATTTTAACGTTTGTAGAATAATTTAGTTATGTACTCAATTGATTTGCATTTTTTAAATGCATATAAGAAATATCAATAATTAAATAACAATCTACTTTAATTTTACAATGAAATTAATCTGTTGACTTTAGTTATAACATGAGAGAATGACCAACTTAATGTGTCCAAATTAATAAAAAAAACTAATTGGATATAGCTCAAATTGTTACTTATTTTGAAGTGAAGGTGAAATTGAAATGTTAGTATGTCACAATTAGAATGGTTCGCTGACGAATTCTACTCAAGTTCTACACCCATCAACAAAAATTGAATAATGACATTATATATCGCAAAAGCATAAGATTTTTTTTTGTAACCGGCCAATACTGAATTTCTCTGCTAATAAGTTCAAAATAAATAACATTTTATATAAAATTCTTGTTAAAAAGAAAATTATTATAGTAGTAATTTTTAGGGCATGTTGATATTGTTATCCAGCTATTGTGTCATTAAGCAGCTCTTACAAATTTTTTATATGAAATTAAATTTTAACTTAATAGTAATAAATTTTGGTTATTTGTTCATAGTAATAAAATGGAAACGGTCTAATTAATTTTTTTTTAAATCAACATTTACTGCATTCTCTCTGAAAGCTTGAAAATAAATTTTTGGAAGAAAGAAATTTCCAAAAGTAACATTAAACTGGCACATGCAATAAACTTACGTTATATCCACTTTTAATATTTAATTCCAAATATTTGTAATAAAATTACGTTCTATCTGTATTGTATAAAACCAAGTAAAACTTATCCAATAATATGTCGGCAATTTCAATATTTAGAAAGGAATATGAAGGGATAGAAGTCGAAATCCTATCATTTACAGAGATCACATGTCATAAAACTAAGTTGATGAAATCAGAATCTTGATGGTCAAAAGCATGAGCTCATAATAAATACAATGTTTTAAAAAACATTAAGCGCTAGTCGGGCGGTCGGAGTTTCAAACACCTAGGCGGGACCTAAATAAAATTATAATTTTTTAATTTTTAAATATTTTTTAGTAAAATAAAAATATAAATCTATATAAAATGAAAATTATTACATGATAAAATATTAAAAATATATTTTTTATTATATTTAAAAAAATTTTGATGTTAGAAATATTATAAGCTTTTTTATTTGTAGCAATAAAGTAAATTAATTTTCAGTTCAAGATTCAAAATGATTTTTTTTAATAAAAACACTTCAATGGACCTTGATTTAACTAATTAAGCTATTTTTTTACAAATAAATAATTTTTTAATATATTTATCATAAATATCAAATGTCTAAATACTGCCTCGGCGGAAAAAGTCGGACTAGGCGGTGTCTAGACGGCTATAAGTCGGCTCAGTACCTGGTAACGTCTGAGAAGCCAAGACGCGGCGGCCGACCCCTAAAATAGCGTCTGCCTAGACAGGATTTTTAAAACACTAATACATATTATGAGATTCTGCTTTATGATTCCTTTAGGATCCCTTTTTGACCGAAAGCTCGACTCATGGTTTATTGTTAGTATGAACCCAAATCTTGACGGCAACACAACCAGAACATCCAGAAAAAGGTCAAATATACTGACGCAGTGCATTATAACGTTTTATTAAGTGCCTATTATCTCATTTAGTGTTATAAGTTATAACCATAAAAATTTAAACCTAGTCATTAGAGTCAACATGGGTCACTTATACTCACCCTATAATATAGGTGCCGTATTAATTATTCATTTTATACAGTCGGTTGTTTCATCGAATGACTCTAATACTCGAGAATTGAATGGTGTGAGTTGAGCTTTTCAGTATTAATATTTAAATAGAACCCTAACCTCTAAAACATGATTACAACAGTTTGTTATACCTCTATTGGTTTCAGTTACAAGTCCAAAATTTTATAAAATAAAAGAGTTAAACTTTTTTTGTTGTTGTTACTTAAACATTTCAGAAAGATCAATGACTTTAGAAACTTAGTTATTAAATTTATATGTAGTTTCAAAAATTGAATACCATGTATAGTCGAACTTCATTGTTTATAGGGTTATGCGTTTTACTAAATACAGAAAATTTCTATTAACCGTTTTGAACCTCAGTGTTCACCTTTTTCGGTGTAAGGGCCAGGCTGATTTGACAAGCATGAACATGATATACAGAAATTACATATACTTAACTAATTTTATATTCAAACAATTAATGTTGGCCAAATACAACACGATGAACTTCCTGAACTTAGCACATATAACTTATTATCTTCCTGAATTTTGAAAAAGTCTTTTCAACCCCTTAAGTAGACAGGTTTGACAAAGCCTCATCAATGCACAAGGCCAGAGTGATTTTTTGGAACGACCGGTGGCGGATTGGATGGTGGACAACCTCAGTAGTACGAACCAGTTTGGGATGAGAGATGAGGCCAATTATTTGGGGCGATTTGCTGGATTCTTTGAAAATGAAGGAACTCCGGCGGACGAACAACTCGGTTATAGCTATGACAAAAGGAGTCGATGACGATGATGTCAAGGGGGCGGTGGACAAGGAGCTGAAGTTGCCTAGAAAGAAACTGGTATTAGTTGGATGGAAGCCATTTGAAGATGGTTGGTCAAATTAAAAATTAATAGAGAGTTGAATCCGTCTACTTATCGGGCTTCGGTGGGAGATATAATTAGAGATTCAGGTGAATGCTGGTGTGGTGGTTTTAGTCACAATATGGCATCTGCTCAGTATTGAAGGCCGAGCTTTGAGGCATGGCTTAAACCTTACGTGGAACTTGGGGTTTCGAAAAGTGATTGTGGAGGTGGACGGTCGGCTGGTCATGGGTGTTGTCCAGCCTGGTGTCAGGTATTAAGGAGTTTTTGGCGCGGGACTGGGAGATTTGGATTTTCCATATTTATCGTCAAGGTAATAGATGTGCTAACCTCTTCGCCTCCATTGGTATGTGTAAAGGGAATAATAATTCCTTTAAGAACACATAGATACTCTTATTTAGGAACATCTCTAATTTTGTAAGTTCTGTTAAATAGGAATACTAGTCACTTGAGGAATTATATTCTAATTAGGATCATCTTGTAATTGTATATATACAGACTTCTTGTTAATAACAATTACGTTGAGTTTCAGTATTCCTTTCATGGTATCAGAGCTTTAGGTTCTTGAATTTAGAAAAAAGAATATATGTCTACTCATTCGACATCATCTACTGATGCTGTAGAAACTCAACGTAAATCTACAAGTGCTGATGTAGGAACGACTTTTACTGTAAATTTTTCAATCGTTGGAATGACAACCAATTCTCTTAGCTTTTCTGAAACGTCTTAAGCTGTTGGAACAGCCTATGGTTTTTCTTCTCCTAACACAGAAACATCATTGTTCGAGACCAGAAACGTGCATGATTCTCTCATAGTTCATACACATCAGCCCTCGATTTCATAATTAAAAACACAGCAGACCCCAAGTTCACAAGTACCATCTTTTGGAAGCTCCTCCTTTAGCCACATCATTAATCCCAATCCACCAGCCACCATACTCACAAATCCAAGCTTTACTCCCAATTCATCTCACCCTATTGGTGAAAAACTTAATGCTTCCAATTATTTGTTGTGGAAAACACAAATAGTTCCATTGCTCAAAGGTTGTGGTCTTATTGAACATGTTGATGGTTCAGGTATAGTTTCACACAAATATTCACTCGATGGTAGTGAAAATCCCTTTTACAAAATTTGGGAAAGACAGGATCAACAAGTTCTTAGTTGGATCCTTGCCTCCATTGAACAAAAATTACTACTGCACGAAAAGCTTGGGAGAAATTAGCTTCAACCTATGCTGCTGGGTCTCGGTCACAGATTCGAAACTTCCATGCACAGTTACAAACAATCCGTCAAGTTACAGACTCAATTATCGATTATGTAAATAAAGTCAAACATATTGTTGATCAATTAACTGCTCTGGGTTGTAATATACCTGAAGAAGATCTTGTTGACTTTATCATGGCTGGACTTCATGATGATTATCGTAATTGTAGTCGTACTGTTGAACTCCTTGATGAAACAACTGTTGGATGTGATGTATGCCCCAGAGGTAATTAGGGCAGTTCATCTTAATATATATGATGTACAAACAAGTTTTAGGCATCTTTGTTATTCAATGATACTTAAATAAGTATTTTTTATAGCATACGGGGATATGACTATAGCTTGTCCAACAAAGTCCATGACATAATTCATAGCATAGAAGAGGAATCATAGTGGGACTATGATTATTGAGATTTTTTCTATGTGTAATTATAATTATGTCTAAATTCCCTGATCATAGTTTCATCAAGATGAGACATTGATGAAGCAGACAGATCAGTATGTGGGTGCACTTCTTTAGTAGCTGTTCTCAATAGGCTAAAGATGGGATCTTGAAGTGAGCACATGGATATACATGGGATGTATATTGGAGACCCACTATGAGATATCATAC
>CAOJBJ013148518.1:0-10480 GCA_948291685.1 Euphorbia celastroides
TCCCCTAGAGATTTAGCACTGTATTTTCCCGTTGAAGTCACGTATTCAACGATTGAAAATATGTTCTTATCATCAGTTATCCATGAGATTCGCATGAGCTTGTCTCCATCCAAAGAGATATGCACCTGCAGAAAACCCCAATATGTGTTTACATCAAAAGTCAAAACATAACTGATAGTATTATCAGCAAAAATTGACTGAGTCCAGGCGGTTAGCCAACCGCCTCAACCAAGCCAAGTGTGGTTTATCAGGGAGCGCCAAATAAAGCTTAACAGGCAGTGAAAGATAACAAGAGACGGCTCAAGGCGGCCATGTCAGTTGAGCCGGCGACGTAATAAAAAGGAAGTTTGTTGTTTAGGCAGCATAGACTCTTAAGCCGTAAAGGATACTAATTTCCTTGTTCGGCAAGGAAAAGGCATTAATTGAGACCTAATGAGGAACTAACTCCGAAATAAGCGGAGAAGAGCCTGAATAGCCGAATCCTAGTGAGATTCGGATTTCCCAAACAAGGGGAGATCAATGCCTATAAATACCCAATAGCCTAAGGTAAAAAGGTACGATATTTTTAAAAACCCTAACTTTTACTCTGCAACTTTCACCTCTCAAATCTTTTACTGACTTAGGCATCGGAGAGTCCCCCAAAGAGCACCCCCTGGTCCTAACTTTTGTGTTTATAGGTGATCAACGACGATCGGAGTTGGAGCTTGAGGTAGCTAGAAGAAGATTTTAATTACAAAATCATCAGATCTGTTGCCGACTTTCGGGCCAAATTGAAGGATCGACATGATGAGTGTTCCTCCTCTTCTCTTTTCCCACTTCCCCTTATTCTTTTAAAAAAATTCTCAAATTATTAATTAGGATATGTATACTCTATACAGTGTCTCTAAACAGGTCCTGCAAAAGTTCCCCAAAATTATCAGCACAGTATCCACCATTGTTGCTTGCTGATTTTTCTACATTGATCAAACGCCAGTTTTCAACAAAATAATATACCAAATTCACAATAATTGAGTTTATGGGGATGGATGTAAAATGACTTACAGGCTGCACTATTTGGTCTCCTATGCATAAAAAAAAATATCAATCTTTTATAAAGGAACTACACATAAAGTAAGAGAAAATTATTGATTTCCAGACCATGATCAAAGATCCAAAGATATATATATATATATATATATATATATATATATATATTAGAACTAAACACCAAACTTAATAAGTTTGATTCGATTTTATTTGTCCGGTTCTGAGTATATGCCCTGAAGTGCAGCTTATCTACCTTGTTATGGGAAAAAATCTGTTGTCATCAACTATCAGGTCTTCAAGTATGTCTCTCATTAGTATTTTGACATGTGTCTCATTTTCTTTTATCTCTTTAACTTTTTCACTTTTCTCTCTAACTTTTTTATTTTTTTTTCCTATATGTCCACGTGTCAAAAATTGATTGGAAGACACACTTGGGGATATGGTAGTTGGGGATATTATATACGGTACCGGATCCTTAAGAGTACTCATAGATCTAATGATTCACATCTTTTTAAATAATATTAACTTAATAAAAAATAAAAAAACTGTGGGCCTCAATTCATGAGATTCATTGGATGTATGGATACTCTTAAAGACCTAGTACCATATAAAAATTTCCTCATAGTTGAGACAGTTGATTTTTTTCCTTTTTATGACATGATGATGTGCATTTTACAAGCAAACATCTGTTAGAAATTTCAATGTATAGGACATTTGGAAATAAATTAACCGGTAAATAATTATAATCTTTGTGAATTATGTGTTATAATAGTATAATACATTATTGTCTCCTTAATTTTTTTTAATACGAATTATACCTTTTTAAATTTTATTTGCATTCAATTATGATCTCTCTATATTATATTTTTCACTTTTCCATACAAATAATATTTATGTTGACAAATTTATTTTAACTTCATTTTTTTTCCCATTTAATGAATCTTCAGTCAAATTTTTTGGCCTTATTTGATTGTAGAAAATAGTTACCAATTTATTTTACCATTTTCCTGTTTTTTTTTTCCTAATTTTCCATATTTCTATTTTTATATGAAAATTAGAAAATTTAAGAATATATTCATTTATTCACAATTTTTCATTTATAGTTTTATTTTTACTAAATTTTGATTGAAGATTATCAAATTATACGACAATATAATAGAATCCAAAAATATGTTCATTTAATGTCTAATGAGCTAAAGCTAAGTTTCATGGTTGGTTCAAGTTCAATGTTAAAACTTCATTTTAACCTTTAGGCATTCATCATTACATTTATTCTATGAAATGCTTGTGAAAAAACTCATTATTTATTTGTAAATTTGATTACTTGTTTGCAAATTTAATTTTTTATCTAATAAAAGTAGTATTAAATTAAGTTTATTGAATTTACTACATTGGATTTATTATTTATTTGGCCAAATGCATCCATTACTTCTCCAAGTTGGCAAAAAAAGTCAGTTGTCACCCCAAAGTTTGAGGTTGGACACATAACTCTCCCAAGTTGGCAAAAAGGTATATTTTAACTCCCCCGAGCTGATGTGGCACTATTTTAGTGGAGGAAGTTATGTGTCCATTTTTGCCAACTTTGGGGAGTTATGTGTCCACTTTTACCAACTTGAGGGAGTTAAGTGTCCACTTTTGTCAACTTGCGGGAGTTATGTGTCCAATTTTACCAACTTGGGGGAGTTATGTGTCCAAGTTGAAATATTGGGGTGGCATGTGACTTCTTTTTGTCAACTTGAGAGAGTAATTGATGCAGTTGGCCTATTTATTTCTTGTAAACATATTGTTGACATAAATAACATGACATTTTACAAGAATAAATTGATTACTAATTCATAATACAAATATAAGAAAAAGAAAAAAAATGTAAAAGAAAGTGAACAATTGTATACAAACATTAAAAAAATAAAGAATTTTTCAACACAAAGAACTGCAAATAAGAGTAAATATGTCAAGATTAATATTACTTAGATGGACAAGTGAGTCAAGGATTTGAAAGTTGGATGAAAATAAAACATAAGGAGTTCATAGGTGGATGAAAACAAAAAAAAAATGAGGTATAAATCATATCGAAAAACTTCAAGAAGACAACATATTATGAGATATCTGAAAGATGTTATAATTGTTTATCCTAAATTTGTGAAATAAATTTTTCCAAAGACACTGTAATATTTTCCCCTGCAAATGCTAAAATTATTGGCAAGTAAATTAAGAAAGGCATGCATTAGTTAATTAAGTAATCGTGCTTGCTTGTCCATACCGGTTTTAGATGTTAGCTATTTTTGGCCGGCCAATTCTAGAACAATAATTATAATAATTCCTCTCAGAGATGAAGTTATTGATGAATTTTACAAAGCCAGTCAAATGCTAAATCCAACAACAAAATGCTTATATCGATACACGCGAAAATATGCTATAACTTCTTTCTCAAAGCAAAGTTGCAATAAGTGTGCCTATAACTCAAAATGGCATTAGTACAATTCCACTTGATACTTCTTTTAGGATTACTCACAACAAGTTCATCATTTTCATATCCTCAACGAGCAAGATTGAGCACATTTGGACGCCAATTGAGCCACTTTTCATCATTCAACAAGATCCTTCCACTAGAATATGAGTTTCATTATTATGAACAAACACTTGATCATTTCAACTATTATCCAAAGAGTTACACAACTTTTCAACAAAGATATGTGTTGAACTTCAAGTATTGGGGAGGAGCAAATACGAGTTCCCCCATTTTTGTTTATGTAGGAGCAGAAAGTAACATAGAAGGCAGTATATTGCGTGCTGGTTTCATATCAGAACTTGCATCTCATTTCAATGGCTTGCTCTTACATATAGAGGTGAGTTAATTCATTTATTTATGTAGCTAGATGTATTTTAGTTGTTGCTTATGAATATTGTGTGGATTGTGATAATTTGGTGATTGGTCATGGCAATTCATTGTCTGTGAATATAATGGTAAATCGGATAGTAATTCATGTGTTATTCACAGCACCGTTACTACGGTGAATCCTTACCGTTTGGAACACAAGGAGAAACATTCAAAAATTTGAGCACATTTGGATATTTGAGCTCTGAACAAGCTTTGGCAGACTATGCACAAATTATTACCGATGTTAAGAAAAATCTATCTGCTGAAACTTCCCCTGTTATTGCTGTTGGAGCTTCATATGGTGGAAGTAAGTCAAAAACTTCATTAACTTTTTTACAAAATTATTTAACCAAAACATTTGATTTTGAACATTTACAATTACAAAAATTGAATTTTTTTTCTATTGTACAAAGACCATGTTTTCCATCATTAACAAATTTGACGTAGTTAACAACAAAACTATGGATGGTATCGTACCAAATCACATGTGATGTCGAAAAAAGTGGCTAAGACATGAACAAGGATCAATTAGTACAATTTGTTGGGTTCATATTTATTCTTGCTTTTGATTCTAAAAAATAAAGTAATTTTTGTGTTCTCCAATACTCTTAAATTATTGACATAACAATGATAACATAATCAATAGTATTGAGAATTTCCAACTGTACCAAGGATCACCGTAATAACTAATTGCATACCATGTTTTTCAAAAAAACTAATCATGCTACACTTTTAGGTACTTTGGTCTAAAAAACTCCATTCTCTTACTTCCATGGATATTTTTTTTTTTCATTTTATAATCGACAAGCGAGTTGATAGCATCCTAAAGTACTAATGCTTTTTTCATACTCATTTTAGTGTTGGCCTCGTGGTTTCGCATGAAATATCCACACATAGTACTAGGATCATTGGCATCATCTGCTCCAATACTCTACTTTGTAGATATCACACCACAAGATGGATACCAAGTTGTTGTATCAAGGGACTTTATGGTAAGAAATAATTTTAATAAAATCACAATTACTTGAATATTAAATTATTAATTACAATATGTTATTCCGGATTTGTTAGAATGCGAGCGAGAATTGTTACAACATCATAAAACAATCATGGACGGAGATTGACAGGATCGGAGCTCAACCTAATGGTCTTTTAGATCTTGGCACAATGTTCAACGTTTGCTAGTAAATCACTAAATAAGCAATTTATCAATTAATTAATCTTTTTTTTCATTGCATGATTCCTTTTTTCTTCATGTTTTCAAAGTCCTCTAAACTCAACAAAAGAACTTAAAGGCTATCTAGCATATACATACATGGTCTCAGCACAATATGACAACCCTCCAAATCATTTTGTGCAAAGCCGTCGATGGGTCGCCTACTAGAAACGGTATTATTGGCCGGATTATCGCCGGGTTCAATGCCAGTATTTTTGGTGGAGGAGGAGGTTGCATGAATGTATTCGATGATTCTATCTTAGACAAGATGGATGCTTGGGATTTTCAGGTATATTATATTTCTATTGTTCCATTGTTATTATTACCAAGAAATAGCTCCAAATTGGGTAATAAATAAAAGTAACTAGATTTTACTTGATCTCATGAACACAAAAATTCATTTGATGGTGGCCAAATAAGAAGTGAAACCAAATTCAACTATATAGATATGATTTATGTTCGTTCCACTTCTACGAAATTCAACCGATTTTTTACTTGCCAATAGATAATTATTTTGAAGTAAAAATAATCAAACTGCGATGCCTAGAGGTGAAGCTCTGAGCAAGCTCCGATTTGCTCCTTCAGCCAGTTAGAATTGATGACTCTTCCAACAAGTGAAAGAAAAAGTGATCGGGGGTCCTCTTGGAGGGACTCTATGATGCTTAAGTCAGAGATCTAAAAATGGAACGAAATCTGAATAGAAATTGGCAGAGTAACAATATATTTAGAAGAATAATCATACCTCATTCAGAGATGTATAGTCCTTTTATAGCCTTCATGTGGTTGCCATAATTTGCTTGCTTTGTCTCTTCTTCCGTGGAGGCCAATTTGGTAATTTCCCTCTAGGCAGTTGATGAGAATGATCTAGAAATTGCTTCTAGATGTGTCCTCAATTGGCTTGTCCTCAAGTTTGCTAGAAATTTCCTGAATTTGAGCCACATTTGAGCTCATTTTTCTAAAGGTTGGGCTTTTGGGATCAAGAATCCAACAACCAACAGTTGAACCCTCAAGCCGGTTTGTGGTAAAACCGGTTCGAACTCTCTGACTGTTATAAAAAAAGTTTATCATTTTAATTCCTTGACAAACAAGCTTGAATTCAAACACTTGATTAGGAGGCGTTTTGTATCATTATTTGAGATTATGAGTTAAGGTATGCAAAATTTATGATGTTAAGAAAACCAAAATTTATTTGCATGTATTATGTCTAATTCAATCTCATGATGTTTTATTCATGAAAATCAAACCTAACAGAATAAACAAAAGATGAAAATAAAAAATACTTCACAAACCAAACAAAATTGAATTGAACCAAATTAACAATTTGAGTTTTTTGAATTGATTGGCTCGGTGATGAAACCTTCAATACAAGATTGGATCATAATAGTTTATGAATAAAATTAATTTGTACGTTGCAGACATGTACAGAGATGGTACTACCAATGGGTGTAGATAACAATAATACAATGTTTGAAATGTCACCATTTGATCTCAACAATTTCACAAAATTATGTCAACAAGTATTTGGTGCTACTCCTAGGCCTTATTGGGCTCCTCTCCAGTTTAGTGGTCATGTAAGCTTTCTAATTAAATTTCACAATTTATTTCACTAATATTATTTGTGTTCCAAATACTAATATTCTTTTGAATGTTTTAATTAATTGGATTATTTTCGCAAGCAACATTATTTTCTCTAATGGACTTCGTGATCCATGGAGTGCTGGAGGGTATTTATTTAACCTTTAATTATCGGACACCTTAGTTTTCTATAATTAGTCGAAATTTACTAAATTTGTCTTTTTTTTGCTATAATACCAGAATATTGGAGGATATATCTGATAGTATTGTTGTTGTTCATACAGATCAAGGTACTTTTGTCTTGTTCATTACAGGAATTTAATTAATCAATATATTTATTAATCGTGAATTTGGTAATTGTAATTAGGTGCACATTACTTGGATATATTAAATCCAACGCCAGAAGACCCAACTTGGCTTGTTGAGCAAAGAGACAAAGAAACCAAAACTATTGCAGCTTGGCTTGCTCAATACTATGCTAAGCTTAACCCCACGGTTCACAAGTACAAAACTACCTAATTGTTGTTTTTCTATTCTCTTTCTTTTCAGAATAAGGGGCATTTTTCCAATAGACAAATACTCCATCTATTTTATTAAACGATGAAAAAGAAAGGCAGAAGTCAAAAGAAAAAAAGTTCATTCTAATTGTCAAATCCTAATGAACATTAATTTTACAGTGGATAGGACTTTGTTAGCAAAATGCATCAGTTAGTCCTTCAACTTAGTATTAGTATCACCCTAAAGTTTCAATTGCGACACTCTTGCCCTTTCAAGTTGGCAAATTGATATAACATAACCCCAAATTTTGTTCGAGGTGGTAATTTTTTATTTTTTAAGAGAATGCAAATGAATGTTGATCAAATAAAGTAAAAATTAATTAATTAAAATAAATTAATTACATTTTCTCATTAAAAAGTCCATCTCTTCTATCGTGTAATCTCCACCCAAACCCTGGATAAGCCGTCGTGAATATACGCTGCTGACGAAATCGATCTCAAAATCGGCAGAATCGAAGCGTTATTTCCATTGATTTGTTTGGGTTCGGGATTTTCGGTGGTTTTCCGACTTCTTTTTTCTAATTCCGACCCTTCATAATCTCTCATTAGGTGACAATTTATTTAATGGTATTCTGTCTTCTCTTGCTTTGTCTCCTTGTTCACATCTTCATGTTTTGAATCTGTACAGTAACTTGTTTGTAGGTCAGTTGCCAGAGTTCTCGCACGTTTTTATTAATCTTCAAGTTCTTGATTTGTCCAGTAATAATTTTTCCGGTGAAATTCCGGCTTCTTTTAGGAGTTTTTCGTTGCTGGAAGTTCTCAATTTGTTTGAGAATTTGCTCAACAGTTCAATTCTTGGGTTTTGACAAATTTGAAGAACTTGATTCGATTAGAAATGGCTTCTAATCCATTTAAACCGAACTCTCTGCCGAAAGAATTGGGCAATTTGACAAAGCTTCCCAATTCGAATCCATGTCCAATTTGAGTACTCTCGATAATTTCGATGCCTCGTTGAACAATCTCAACAGGTGCAACGAACTTAAAAGCAAAAATTCGATAACTGGAATATGATAACAAATCCTCGATATAAGAGATTTCAGTTACCTGGTTTTTGTTGCCTCTAGCTAAAAAAATTCAAT
Source organism: Euphorbia celastroides (assembly GCA_948291685.1). Classification (NCBI taxonomy): domain Eukaryota; kingdom Viridiplantae; phylum Streptophyta; class Magnoliopsida; order Malpighiales; family Euphorbiaceae; genus Euphorbia; species Euphorbia celastroides. The sequence continues at coordinate 8,332 of CAOJBJ013148518.1, forward strand.
AAAACTACATTTTTCCCCTCCTGAAACCATTATGTTTTTTGAAACGTTGTTCTGAAATTGTAAACGTCAAACATAATTCTCTAAAATTGAAAAAAATATTCACTTCATGTTCTGCTCAGTGCCACATGTCATCTTGTGATTGGTTTGACTTTTTAAAGAAATCAAATTTTTTATTTTTGAATAATTATTAAATCCTTGAAGAGACTGGGTTTCGAACCCAAGACCTCCCACCAATACATTGGAAGGTGTACCACTTGACCAAAGGTCAATTAGTGAAGATACCAAAGTTTTTACTTTTATATCTTCATCCAGATAATAACAAGTGGCACTGAGGGGGTTGATATGCACATTTTCGTCAACTTTAGGGGACTGATGTATACATTTTTGCCAACTTGAAGAAGCTTACTTTTAGAAGTGAGCAAAACTCGATTCGGTTCAAAAACCAAACCGATACGACCCAAACCGAAAACCAAATTGATTGAATAATAAGAGCCAAAACTAAACCAAATTTTGTTCGATTCGGTTCAAATTAAACCAAAATATTTCGATTCGGTTCAGTTAAAACCGGAATGTCACAAATTTGTATATATGTAAAATAATTCGTCATATATTTTTTTCATTTTAGACTTATACGTAACTCAAATATGCATTTGATGGTGAATAATGTTTATTTTACACATATGTGAAGCTTATATATTCAATTTTTTTAACATATATTAATAATTCAGTTCGGTTTTATTTCGATTTTTAAAATAAAAACCGAATCTGAACCAAAAACCAAATTATTAAAATTATAAAAACCGAAATCGAACCAAAGTGATTTTGGTTCAATTTGGTTTGGATTTTTTAAATCGGTTTCGGTTTGGATTTCGGTTTTAGTTCAATTCTGCGCACCCCTACTTACTTTGACTCATCTAAGTTTAAAAAAGCATTTTAAAAAAATGTGAACGGCAAGAGGTTGAATATGTATTTGGCCCATTGAATTGTGTCTACCCATTTTCCGTTTCGACACTGATGACCAAAGTCATATACAACAAGAAGTTTAGGAGATTGGCTCATTGAGGTGGTTGGGTAATTTGTAAAAAGGGTGGGAAGATCTTTCATCCATGTTTTGAATTGTATTTTAAGATTATTATATTTAATGGTTTAATGTATCGGGATCCCCTCAATTTTTTTATTTTCTTGTCCGACTCTTCTGAACTTTCAAAAAATTATCCCGCCTTCTTAAACTTTCTAAAAGTTTCTCTTGCTCCCTTTAAAAACTTTCAAAAGTTTCTCTCACACCCCTAAGTGCCATGTATCGACTTCTTACTAGTTTGACTTCTCAAACATGACATCCAATTAAAAGTTGACACGTGACACCTAAAGAGATGAGAGAAACTTTTGAAAGTTTTTTAAAGGGACGAGAGAAACTTTTAAAAAGTTTAGGAGGCGGGAGTAACTCTTAAAAGTTCAGAGAGACTGGCAAAAAGTTGACAAGTTCAGAAAAGTTCGGATACATTTGACCTACTTGAATTAGTATTTGGTGAAGTATTATTATTATTATTATTATTATTATTATTATATCGTTTTAGAGGGTAAAATCAATTTCAAATAAGCTGAAATAGGTGGCAAGGGTCGTAGCCTCGTGGTTAACGACTGAATCTGTGATCCTAGAGATCGCATGTTCGAGTCCACACTCGGGGGAGGAATAAGGTTTTCCATTAAAATTAATGTAAATTCATTATGAGGAAATTTTTTTTAAAAAAAAAAAGCTGAAATAGAAAATATAGTGCATGTAACATGTTCACAATTATCACTAAGTAATGATTACGTCCGCAACAAACAAATTTAGATAGATGATACTACCACTAATGATGAAGGAAAAATGATCATTAAACCAAAAAAGAAGCAAATTGGTACCAACTGAAAGAAATAATATCATAACAAAACATAGACTAAAACAAAATGTTATATCGTTAGTCATAACTCACGATAGAATACAGAACATGAAGTAAAAAATTGATTGATAATAGGGACTAAAAAGGTGATTCTACTATTCCGCCAACTAGTACCTAATCAATTGCTTCAGTTTTGTTGGATTACTTTCAAGTCAATAATTGCAGTTTGCTTGTTGGTTTAGTTTTCATGTAGCTGTACTATCTTTTCA
>CAOJBJ013148633.1:0-21723 GCA_948291685.1 Euphorbia celastroides
TTTAGGGTTTTCTTAATTGACCTGTAAAAATTGAAATTAAGTGGCGACTCCTAAAACATTAAGGCTTCAAAAAGAGGTCTAACTTGGTATAAAACCAGTGAGCACGTTTCATTTTTCATAATGCGACGACGCATGTTCACAGGTGCTCTTACAGCATTGATCGAGAGATGGTCTGACACGACTCACACCTTTCATTTCTCATTTGGTGAGTATACGGTGATGCTGTCTAACTTTGTTGCAATCTCCGGTCTACCTTGGGATGGTGACATCATCGAGTTCAACTACTATCCCTTGAGATGCGGGTCGCCAGTCAGATACTGCATGAGATTGATCGGCATGGAGCCTTATAATGGGAAGATCATGTGTAAGGATCTTCGAGAGATGTGGCGAGACTTTCCCAGCAATATCCTGGAGGATGAGGAACGCCAGGTTCGAGCTTTCAAGGCATGTTTGCTTACTTCACTGCTTTTTCTCACTAGAGGGAGCTCAGTAGAGTATTCATTGCTTCCTACCCTAGACTTCCCCACTGTTCCTCGTTGAATTGGGCTCGAGCGGGGTTAGGTCAGCTGTTCTTTGGACTATACTTGTGTTCTCGGACTAGCTACAAGAATGTCTTGGGCTTCACCTTTCTACTGATTGTGAGTTTCCTGACTTCTTCTTCCATTGATTATGCATTTGTCTTGTGATTAACCCCTTCCTTCCTTGCAGATTTGGGCTGTCGAGTATGGGTTCATCCGTCCCCCTATCTTGTCTTCCATGCCGGGTTGGTTGGAGCGAAACCCCCACCCTTCTCCTTTGGCCAAGTGGACACATACTGGTTGGTCCCCACTGTTTGATGATTTTGAGAGGCATAGGGATCGCATCAGGAGTCTGACTTTTAACATGGTAAGCATCTCGTGATCGATTTGTGCTTTGATATCTTTTGTGGTTGACCGAACTTTGTGTCTTTCAGGTTAATACCGATCCCTAGGGCTATGTCCCGAATGGTGTGGTCGTCACTGCAGCTCGAGCCTGGGATGATTTGTGATTTGTCATGGAGTGCCCTACCAACCATAAATGGTACATGGGTGAGCGTATCAAGGCATTGGAGTTTGGCCCGGATTGGTTGGTACTGTGAAAACTCGATTTTCAGCTCAAAAAGTCAGTCGAAAGAAACAGCACAGCTCCGGTAAAAGTCTCCAGAAGCATGCCAACATACCACTCAAAACATTCGTAACGGAACGAGGATCACAAAACTGATCTAAGATTTATTTTCGGAGGTCCGAAACTCCCGAAAATCATAAAAAACGCGAAGAATTGCACCGAAATAGTGTTTTCAGTCAGCCGCCGGAGGGACTGTTAAGCTTCGGTCGTGGTTATGGGACTGTTAAGCTTCCTCCTTACATAGGGTATCCTGGTGCTATTATCAGGCCGCCGGAGGCCACTCATGTAAGTGATATTTTCTATTTGAATGAAAGTTGGGGTCGATCTGACTTTGGATTTGCAGGTTCCACGAGATCTAGCAAAGCAGATGTACATGATGGCTATTCGAATTGGTTCCCTAATGACGAACGAGGCTAGTGCTTCGACGGTATGTACCTCTACAATGTTATGAATATGATGTATGTATGCATGCTTATATGAAAGTATTCTTGTAGGCGATCAAGGGCCATCTTCAGACTACTCATGAGAGTCAGCAAGAAGAGTTGCACAGGGAGAATGAGCAGTTGCGTCGTCGTTTGACTTGGTGGGAGGTCTCTCACTCCGATGAGCAGTATCTAGCTCTTGAAGAGTGATTACCCTTAGCACTTTTACTATTAGCTACTATGTAGGAACTTGTGATGTAACTCATAGGATGATCTCGTGCTTTTGTCATGTGACTTGTAGCGTGACTTGTAGGATGCTACTTTCTAAATATGTGGTGTGACTTGTAGCATGACTTTATGTTGAATGCTTGTCAGAATTTTATGTCTTTGCCCTGATTTTTGCATGTCTGCCTTTTTCAGGTTTTCAGAACATCGGGCTGGCCTTAATTTTTGCCTGAGGGCCTTTTCAGGTTTTCACCTCAGCAGGCTTTTGTCCTAATTTTTGCATGAGTGGCCCTTGCGGTTTTACCACTTACCGGACTTCTCGCTCTCTGTTTTTCACATGTCCTAAATTTTGCATCGATGCGTTTCACCATGTTGTCTCCCATCGGACTTCTTTCTTCTTTTTCTTCCTCTTTCTCTTTCTTCTTTTTTTATAGGTATCTTTTGCTTGCAAAGATATTCAATAATCAATAGAAAAGGCAACATAAAACAGACATCCACATCAAAGCAATCATGATACTTTATTGATTAATTTCAGAACAGAAAGTATTCATAATGTTTTAACTCATGTTGCTAATCAGCCTATGACTAGGTTTTCTAATTAGCACTCTCAGTTTCTCTTATTTTTGCCTAAGTCGCCTTGCGGTTTTCAACCTACTGAGCTCTCTTTTTTCTTTTTTTACACGTAATAATATTTGAGGCGATTTTGGTTGATGGGGTTGGAAAATTTGTTCCGTCCATACCTGTAATCTTGACTGCCCCTCGGCTGAAGATTTTCGTGATTACCAAAGGTCCTTCCCAATTTGGCTTGAACTTCCCCCTTGGATCGACATGTGTAGGATTTGACTATTTAAGGACCAGGTTTCCTTCTTGTAGCTGTCTCTTACAAGTCTTGACTCGGCGATTATATGCTCGTGTCATTCACTGTTGATACATTTGCAAATTGTTCAAAGCTCTAAGAAGCTTTTCATCGATTAATGTCAGCCGGCCATACCGATTTTTAACCCACTCTTCTTCTTCAAGCTTAGCTTCGAAGGCAACCCGCAAGGATCTTACTTCTATTTTGACCTGGAGAACTGCCTCCATGCCGTAAATGAGTGAAAATGGGGTCTGATTGGTAGGAGTTCTTATGCTTGTATTGTATCCCCACACTGCATAGGGTCATATTTCCGCCCAATCTTTGTAGGTGGCCACCATTTTGGACAGTATTTTCTTCATGGATTTGTTTGCTGCTTCCACCGCTCCATTGGCTTGTGGTCTATATGGGGATGACTTGTGATGTTCAACCTTGTATTTTTCCAGGAGTTGTGCAGTTTCCCCTTGAAATTGAACCCCATTATCGGACACTACATGATGCGGGACTCCAAACCGAGTATAGATATGTTTCTCCACGAACTTAGCCATCTTCTTGGAGGTGATATTGGCGAAGGATTCGGCTTCAACCCACTAAGAGAAGTAATCAATTGCCACCATAATGAATCAATGTCCATTTGGTGCCATCGGCTGAATCTCAATGATAATATCTATCCCCCACGCCGAGAATGGCCAAGGAGTAGTCATTATATGGAGTTTTATGGGCGGGAGATGGGTGAGGTCAGTATAAACTTGGCATTCATGGCATTTTCTGACCTTGGCGATGCAATCTGCTTGTAGTGTGAGCCAGAAATATCCTTGTCTCAAAATATTTTTAGCCAATGCAATGCCATTCATGTGTGGGCCACAAGATCCTTTGTGAATATCATCCATGACTCTGTCTGCTTGTTCTTATGTCAAACATTTTAACAACACCCCATTGCTGGTTCTTTTGTATACTTCCTCCTCGAATAGTCGAAATTCTGCCGCCAAGCGTCGTAGAGAAGTTCTTATGAGACACAGATGCCCCTTCGGGATATTCCCCTTTCTGTAAGAAGTTTCGAATGTTAGTGTACCGGGGTTGTTTCTCCGCTTCAATCATGGGTATCCTTGGGGCCTCGAATACTGGTTTTCGAGCTATTTTAATTATCAAGGGGCGAATCGGGTGTTTTCGGTGAGCGGATGACGTTTCAGGGGGAACCGACCTCTCCGGCTTCTGGGAATTTTTCCGATGTTATTCTGACATTCCGATATTCCGAGGGATATGAGCTGACCGAAGGGATTGTTGGAGATCGGTTTTATGATAAAACCATCATTGAAAAAATCATTTGATTAAAAAAGAAGGCCTCGAACATAGTTCTAAGGCAAAAACGTGATTTTACAAGTTTAATTTATTTTACAAAATAAGAAACAATTCATTTATTACAAAACATTAAAAGGAGTTTATTTACAGAAAAGGCAGATTTACTGTATTGAAAAAACATATTTAAGAAAAATATCAAACAAACTCAGATTGACCTTAAATTTTAACCACAAATTGATTTTCAAGTTAGGAAGCTATGATACAAATTCCAGATCAATTGGATTACTAAAACATATTCAAATTCACGTTTATTTACAGATCTATCCAGATTTTACAGAACACGTTACAGAAGAATGAACTAATTATTTACATGCCTTCCCGAAGTCAAATGAAGCTAAAATTTCGTCTAAAGAACCCTAATTAAGTCTAGTTTTCATGAAAATTGATCCTGATTAGTTTCGATTTACAGAAAAATAACGCCATTAGAAAAAAGCCCCCTAGTTCCAGAAACCGTTACTGATTTTAGGCCAAATTCAATGAATTTTATTTTTTTTTTCTACAAACCTGATTGAGGTGATTTTACACATTTTAAAATTTTATTCGAGTGTAATTTAAAGGAAAATTATTATAAACATACAATAGAAACCCTAACCTAATGAAAAACAATGAAACAGATTACATGTGAAAAGTAGAAATTACTGTACAAGTTATATCGACTTTATGCCCGGTATGAAAATGATTATTTAGCTTAAATTTCACATTCTAAGCTCTTTTAACATGTCAAACAACATAATAATTCACAACAAACAATAAAAACATGGAATTCAGAGCTTTTGGGTCTCAGTTGTTACCTCGAATCTTTGAAGAACGCAGTCAAGTAGAGTTGAGCTTTTCCAATCCCGAGTCACAAACGGAAACTCCCGGGGACTCAAAATCAATTTTGAAAATTTGAAATCAGTTTATGAAAACTTAATTTCAGAAAAAAACCTTTGATTAAAAGCCAATTAGAAAAATTTGAATCAAAAATCAATTGAAAGAGCTTCGCAAGCTTGAATTTTGCAAAAAACCAAAGAGAGAAAGCTAGAGAGTTGAAAACTAGAAAGAAAAGTGATTTCTTGGTGAGTCCCCCTTCCAAATGGTTGGTTTTGAACCCTATTTATAGTGTTAAAACCGACCCTAGCCTTTCAGGAATAGTTTCAGCAATTCAGGAAGAAGAATTAATGTTAGGAGTGTTGTCCACGCAGAGACAGGCGTGGACATTCAAGCCTGTCTCTTGAAAGGCGTGGACATCCATGTCTGTCAGGGAGACAGACGTGGACCTCAACGCCTGTCTACCCTGAGAGAACGCTTCTAAGTTCGTTTTTATCCAATTTTAAGCCCCAAAATCACCCGTTTTACTTCCAGAAACTCTTACAACATGTCTTTAACTCAAAATCAAGTTGATTTGACTCAAAATTCTGGTTTTGAAGGTTCTTATATCATCTCATATACCTTCCGGGAGATTCCGATACTTTTTAACTTTAGGCGATAAAGCTTTAGACTCCAGCTCTGACTTTTTCCAACCTTTGATCCGAGATAACCAATACCTAGATTGGTTCCTCATTGACCCCGGGTTAAATCCTGTGCTCACAGTTTGCCCCTCGTGTGAAAGATCCAATAAACTTGGTGTTTGGTTTGCAGTACACGACGATGAGCTACTATGAGCTTAGAGGAAAACATACCTGGTCCTTGAGCTGATCTAAAGGACATGTCTTCAGGTTGAGCATGTTTATTCCTTGATCGAATGTTTTTGGAAACAAAAGTTTTTGCCCCTTCGATCAAGAATAAATCTTGAGAAACTTCTAGAGATGTCTGATTTGCATTTGTTAGGGATAATCGATGATTTTGAGGGTGACAGTCTGCCTCTTATCGTGTCTGAATTTTTTAAAAGTGTTTCCGCCTTTTGGACATGTCTGAATTTTTGAGATGTCTCTGCTTTTTGGACGTGGTGATTCTTGAGATGTGTCCGCCTTTTGGACGTGGTAGTTTTTGAGATGCGTCCGCCTTTTGGACGTTTTAGATGTGTCCACCCTTTGAACTTTTGAGATGTGTCCGCCTTTTGGATATGGTGATTCCTGAGATGCGTCCGCATTTTGGACGTTTGAGATGTGTCTGCCTTTTGGACTTTTGAGATGTATCCGTCTTTTGGATGTGGTCATTCCTGAGATGTGTCCGCCTTTTGGACGTTTGAGATGTGTCCGCCTTTTGGACTTTTTGAGATGTATCCGCCTTTTGGATGTGGTCATTCCTGAGATGTGTCCGCCTTTTGGACATTTGAAATGTGTCCTCCTTTTGGACTTTTTGAGATGTATCCGCCTTTTGGATGTGGTGATTCCTGAGATGTGTCCGCCTTTTAGACGTTTGAAATGTGTTCGCCTTTTGGACTTTTTGAGATGTATCCGCCTTTTCGATGTGATGATATCCGCCTTTGAATATTTGAGATGCATCCACCTTTTGGACTTTTTGAGATGTGTCCGCCTTTTGGACTATTTGAAATGTATCCGCCTTTTAGATGTGTTGATATTCGCCTTTTGGATATTTGAGATGTGTCCGCCTTTTGGACTTTTTGAGATGTATCCGCCTTTTGGATGAGATGTGTCCGCTTTTTCTCGACTTTTGAGATGTATCCGCCTTTTGGATGTGATGATTTCCTCCTTTTGGATATGGTGATTTTTGAGATGCGTCCGCCTTTGGACTTTTGAGATGTATCTGCCTTTTGGATGAGATGTGTTCGCCTTTTAGACTTTTGAAATGTATTCGCCTTTTAGATGAGATGTGGCCGCCTTTTGGACTTTTGAGATGTATCTGCCTTTTGGATGTGATGATATCCGCCTTTTGGATATGGTGATTTTTGAGATGCGTCCGCCTTTTGGACTTTTTAGATGTATCCGCCTTTTGGATGTGATGATATCCGCCTTTTGGACATGGTGAATTTTTGGGATTGATTCCTCAACTTGGAAACTTTTGAAGTGATACATGAACTTTGAAATAAATAAGGTTGGTGGAAGTTGGTGAAGTTGGGTGAGTTTGACTAAATGAGATGGTGTCCACTTCCTTTTCTTTATATATTTCCATATTCTCCTTTCATTTCTTCCATTCTCACCAATTAATTTTCTCTCAAAATGTTCAAGAAACTAAAGAGGTCCTGATACCTCCCCGAAGTTCTTCCCGAGTCCATCATTGCCTTTCATCTTCTCGAATTTGCAAAGTTTGCTAGTTTTTTCCAAGAAATGCATACTTTATGTTTCGGGCCAAATTGTCAAAATTGGATGTTTTTGATGTTGAAATGAGTTAGAAATGATGAATTTGGCAGTGGGTAGTGATAAAATGGAGTCAATTTTGAGTGGGTAGGTTGAAAAATGGTCTGATTTGAGAATTTGGGGGGTTTAAGCCGAAACCCCCCTTTAGTGTTCATAGACAGGCATGAACAAGGGTCCACGCCTATCATGGAGAGGCGTGAACCATTCACGCCTGTCATAGAGAGGCGTGAATGGTCCACGCCTATCTCTTGGCTGGTGTGGACCCGGTTCACGCCTTTTTGGCTGTTTTCGATGTTTTTATGGTCATTTTGCATCATTTTCTTGCTCAATTTGCATGACAATTTGTTGATTCATTCTGAATTCATGTATGATTTCTCAGACTTGAGAGACGAGAGGAGGTGGGTGCTTGTCTGAGACCCAGAAGTGGTGGCGGGTGTTGCCGGAGCCTTGCAAGGATCGAGTGCGAGAGCTAGGATGGGGCCAATTGATTTCTGTCATCAATTGAGCTATCCATACCCCTCTAGGTGCTCATCCAACTTTGATTGAGAGATGGTCTAACACGACTCACACCTTTCATTTCTCATTTGGTGAGTATACGGTGACGCCGTCTGACTTTGTTGTGATCTTCGGTCTACCTTGGGATGGTGACATCATCGAGTTCAACTGCTATCCCTCGAGATGCGAGCCACCAGTGGGATACTGTATGAGATTGATTGGCATGGAGCCTTATGATGGGAAGATCCTGTGCAAGGATCTTCGAGAGATGTGGCGAGACTTTCCCAACAATACCCCGGAGGATGAGGAGCGCTAGGTTCGAGCTTTCATGGCATGTTTTCTTACTTCACTGCTTTTTTCCATTAGAGGGAGCTCAGTAGAGTATTCATTGCTTCCTACCTTGGACTTCCCCACTGTTCCTTGTTGAATTGGGCTCGAGCGGGGTTAGGTCAGCTGTTCTTTGGACTAGACTTGTGTGCTTAGAATGGCTACAAGAATGTCTTGGGCTTCACCTTTCTACTTATTGTTAGTTTCTTGACTTCTTCATCTTCCATTGATTGTGCATTTGTCTTGTGATTAACCCCTTCCTTCCTTACAGATTTGGGCTGTTGAGTATGGGTTCATCTGTCCCCCTATCTTGTCTTCCATGCTGAGTTGGTTGGAGCGGAACCCCCACCCTTCTCATTTGGCCAAGTGGACACATACTAGTTGGTCCCCAGCGTTTGATGATTATGAGAGGCATAGGGATCGCATGAGGAGTCTGACTTTTGACATGGTAAGCGTCTCGTGATTGATTTGTGCTTTGATCTCTTTTGGTGTTGATTGAACTTTGTGTCTTTCAGGTTAATACCGATCCCTGGGGCTATGTCCCGAATGGTACGACCGTCACTGCAGCTCGAGCCTGGGATGATTTGTGCTTTGTCATCGAGTGCCCTACCAACCATAAGTGGTACTTGGGCGAGCGTATCAGGGAATGGGAGTTTGGCCTGGATAGGCTGGTACTGGAGGATCCTCTAGCTTACTTCTTTTGGCCACATCTCTATAGGCCGAAGAGAGATAGACACCGCCTTTTCAGGAACAGGGATACCAGACGTACTTTTGAGATGCCTTATTCGGAGCTCCTTCCTCGACTGATTCCCGTGATTCCGGTAAGAGATTTGCTTGCATTTTCTCTTTCATAGCATTCTTCCTTATCTCATGAATTTGTAGGCTATTCCTGCGGCTCCCGCACCTCCTGGCAATGTTGCGGAGGCTGATGCTGGTATTCGAGATGATGCCCTTGTCGATGGTGGAGGCAGGCGACTGCGAGTGAGGATGAGAGGTCTAGAGAATCCTGCAGATGTGGAGAGAGATGGCGTAGAGGATAGGCGGTCCCACCACCTGCATTTGTTCCAAGAGAGTACGCGATGCCAGCGCCTACAGAGTTTTCCCTTCCGCGCTTCGATCGTGGTTATGAGACTGTTCAGCTTCCTCCTTACATAGGGGATCCTGCTGCTATCATCAGGCCGCCAGAGGCCACTCATGTAAGTGATCTTTACTATTTGTATCAAAGTTGGCGTCGATCTGACTTTGGATTTCCAGGTTCCACAGGATCTAACAGAGCAGATGTACATGATGGCTAATCGGACTGGTTCCCACTGTGGACATGTGTCGCCAGATTGTGAATATGACAACCGGATTGATGAACATGCACACTGGTTTTATACCAAGTTAGACCTCTTTTAAAGCCTGGTGTTTAGGATTCGCCACTTAATTAAATTATTACAGGTCAATTAAGAAAACCCTAGAGAAGGGTTCGGGGAACATGTCATGATTCTAGTATTGGACTAAACTTAATGTAGGTGAAAGAGGCTTTTTTGGTTATTTGACTTGAGACCCGTAATTAATTACAGATCGGCCTACATATCCCATTTTGAATAGGGAAATCAAAGTCAATGTACTTCGGAAAAATGCCTATTGAAAGGCAAATTATGCTTTATGCATGAAGGTGGGCTTTTAGCCAAGTTGGGTTTATTTTACCAATTTAGTTTATAGACTTTAAATTTGAATGCCTCTTTTGAAGGCTTTAATGCAGTGTGATTTGGGTTTATTTTACCAAATTAGTTTATAGAGTTTAAGTCTGGATGCTTCTTTTGAAGGCTTTAATGCAATGTGATTGTACACCTAAATTCGTTTTAGGGTTTAGTTGAAATTGAATGACTTTATATCAAGAATTGATTGATTGTTGGTGTACCTAAATTCATTTTAGGGTTTAATTCCAAGTTTTGTGGCTTTATGCCAAAAGGTTGATTTATTGATTACCTAGCTCCAATTTAAGGTTTCCTTAATTGATCGCTTTAGGTGATGTGAAGAATGGTCATTTTAGACCGGAGATGAATGATATGCAAAGACAAGGGAGTAGAGATTATACCTTGTTCGCTTTTGAACCGCTCCTCAAATCCAGATTAATTCAATTAAATTTAGTTTAATTTGAAATTTAATCGGGCAGCAATTCAATATGCAAATTCAAAATAAAAACTCTTAAATTGGCAGACAGAAAGATTCGAAAGGATCGAATAAGGACTTAGAGAGAATAAGGCTAGTGCTCCGAATAGCCGGTGGTCTGGAATATGGTGGCAGAGGGGGACTATTTATAGTTGAAAAGGAGCTGAAGGGGGGCTGCAAATGCGTCCTCGACGCGTTGGCGCCGGTGGCTTGCGTAGAGGTGCTGGTGGCCGGCACGCTCGGTCACCGCCGGCGACCGGGTGCTGGAGGGTGGCGCTCGGTCGCCACCGGCGCATAGGCGCCGGTGACCGGTGACCGAGTGCCGGGGCCGGCGCTCGGTTGCCACTGGTGCAAAGGCACCGGAAGCGGCGCGCGAGCGCCGACATCAGGCTAGATTCGCGTGTTCGGTGCAATTTTTCACGTTTTTCACGATTTTTGGGAGTTTCGGACCTCCGAAAGTAAATCCGAGATAGGTTCTGTGGTCCTCGTTCCATTGCGGATGTTTTGAGAGGTATATTGGCATGCTTCTAGAGACTTTTACTAGAGCTGCATTGTGTTCTTCGACTGCCTTTTTGGAGCTGGAAAATCGAGTATTCACACAATCCCATAATCTCATGTGAGAAAATAAGGGTTTCTCATCAATTGATTTTGAGGGAACTCTATTTAAAATGTAAATATCAGTTTCCAGTACGTATCCTGAAAAGGATTTGCTTAATTTAGCTCGGCTCATCATGGACCTGACCATATCTAATAGGGTCCTATTCCTTCGTTCTAACACTCCATTGTGTTGGTGTGTATATGGAGGAGTCCATAGAGATAATATCCCATTATCTCTTAAAAAATTCTGAAATTCTTAACTCAAATATTCTTCACCTTGATCCGATCTATGGGCTTGAACACTCTTGGTCTACATACATCTATATGCATTATATGCAATGTATATGTGCTTCGTTCACCTTTTCCCTTAAAAGGTTACTTAGTCATTTGTCCATCAAACATGACTCACATGCCTAATAAGACTCCAAGTTTATTCGGCCTAAGGTTACACTCTTGTGTTACTTAGTTATGTGAGTCTCATTTATTTGATCCGAACGACAATGTCACAAATATGATGATTTCAGATTATCTGTTGTCTCTGAGGAAAGTTTATATTGAGAATTGTTACTTTGTAGTTTTCGAATATAAAAGTCATTCATCATTTATCCATACACATGATGACAATTATTTAATCTGAACACAAAGTCACTTGGTAAATTTAGACCATAAATCCCTAGAGTTAATGCAGCACCCTGTGCTTCATTTCTCTCTCGTAGTATTTATCTATCTTCTTACCAATTCATTTGTAACTACAAAATATTACTCTTAATCTTTGATTCCATATAGAATATTTTTCATTTAATAATCCATTTTATCAAACTTGGAATTGAATTTCATCTTCTATGAAGCAGGAAATAATATTCTTAATGGAAATCTTAAGCATGATAATAATCATGTTGTCTTTGTTACATATTCAGGAAAAAGTAGATCTTAAGTTCCTACATCAATAGTAACAACCAGGTTCTAGTGATTCCTTGTAGGTACAACTCTACTTTTACCAATCTACAACATTTGTACTCTAGTACATATAAGTAATTCACATACGGTATCCCATACCTATGTCGAATCTCATTAACATATCTCAAAGTGGAGGCTTCCAAAGCCTTCAACTTCTCATGCTATGAAACTTTTGAGCCTCTTGTTTCCAATATCCCATATTGAAACAATTCTATCTTTCTCTTCTTTTTCTCTCTCTTTGCTTTAGAACCGGACATCACATGTCCCTTTACATATAAAGAGTTTAGTTGAACACTTTTGATTTCTCGTAAAATCATTTCTCTATATGTAAAGACATAGGCAACAAAGTCTATGATTTCATGATGGACTTGGAACTAACATGAACTTTAACTTCTAACTTGATGTTGTCTTCTTGTTCTTTTCAAGTTCCTTCAAAGTTCTTTCCATAAGGTAGTATGAATCATTCCAAATGTTCATCTTCCTTCATGGTTTACATGTTCTACTTCCAAGTAGATATACAAGCATCATGTTGTTTAGAATGAGTCTCAAACCTTGTATAAACCAAGCCATAAGCTTTTAGGACTATCCTCATATTCTAAACCGGTGAAGCTAGAGCCATCTGGTTATCAAACTTTATAATTTTTTATCATAGAAGTAAAGATTCAAATTTAGCTATAAGATGGAAACTATTGTTGAGATTTGTGTATTAGTACATGCGCTTAATATATGGACTTTATGTTTAAGCACACACTCTCCCACTATTTTGCTACGACTCACAATAGCCCTCTCTATTGTATTCGGGAGAATTGGAGTGACCATTTTTTCCTAATGGGTTAGCATCCATGATCCACTAAAATAAGCCCCAATTTTAAGGAACCAAAACTTAGCATAGCGTATCAAGTTAGGAATTCCATTCCATTAGCATCCCATGCAATTGCTAAATCATTCGGATTTTCATCCCATGAAATGTGTGTACCCAATTGTACATCTCCCTGAATATGTCTCTAGACTCGGCATTGGTCCCAATTTTATGGTGACCAATCAAGTCCTAGTTAAGGTTGACCCAAAACTCGACATCTATGACCAATCGACATTGTAGCAGGTGCACGCTTTGCGTGAACAAAACACCATACAACAACGTGGATCGTATCATAAACTCAAGTATCGAAAGACTATACTGCCTTAATATTCAAACTCGGTGTTAACCCAAATTTTATGATGGTTAACCTAGTTCCATTTCAGAGGGATTTTTCTTTTATTATCTTGGTGTTATTTCATGGTCTCACCTAAAGCTCTTGTATTACATCTCTAAAATATAATAAACATGGACATGGTTATAAAAACTAATACCAATTCCCGAGCCATAAGGAATCAATTAGGTCCAACCTAATGGTACATGCTCAATACAAGGGTCTTTTATAACCATCCCATCATACTATAACACATAGCATGCAAAACAAACAAGGGTTCAAAGTTTTGAGTTCTTACACGTATGCCTATAAGCTTTTATTTAATAACTTATTCCTTGTGTTATAAAATCATATGTGGAATCTAATTCCCATACTAGAAATCAATCAGTCCATAGTGAATCATTCGCAGTCAGAGTCTAGTTGTGGATGTATATTCCTAGGTAGGAGAGGTGCGCCATGAGAGCTAGACACCAAGTCCAATCCTTGCCAGAACATACACGGGCCCCAAGTCTCATTAGCTAATATTCATAATGGTTTATATGATCTCGTTCTTTCTTGTTCTAAACAGAAAGCATTCATAACCCCTTAAATAACGTTGTTAAGCCTCTAGCTAGCTTCTATACGTTCAATTATATACTGCATTAGGAAGGCTCTGATACCACTGTAAGGAAAAATTTACTCTAGTCATGCCTATCATGCGCAGCGAAATTTTGAAATTTTTCCTAATTCCTAAGTCACCTAAGCAATATATAATTAGAACTTAAGCCATGCTAGATCAACTCCTACTTAAAACCCTAGGTATATTAAGCACTACCTTAGTTCTAAACTAAGTAAGCCTAATCTAAGCAGGAATTGAAACGAATAAAGGAAATAGGGAACATATCATAAGGCCGATCTCCTTCATTCTTTATTCCTCTCTTCGGCTAGTATTGTCGCAAACACTAGCTATCCAAGGGTAGTATAGCCTCTACATGTATCCACATGAGGGCTACTAACAGAAACCTCCCAAAGGTGAAACTCTCAGAGAACGGGACCGGTGCTAGGAATCTGGCTCTTCGACATTTGATGTCGATGTCCATTTTGGTATCTCGGTATTCGTGTCAATATAGATTCTCAGTGTTCGTGCTGATGTCAGTTCTCGGTGTTCGTGCCGATGTAGATTCTCATTGTTCATGTCGATGTAAAATTCTCGGTGTTCGTGTCGATGTAAAATTCTCGATGTTCATGTTGATGACAAATTCTCGGTGTTCGTGTCAAATTCTCGGTGTTCGTGCCGATGTAGATTGTTTGTGTTCATGCCGATGTTAAATTCTCGGTGTTCATGCTGACCTCAATTCTCGGTGTTCGTGCCGATGTTAGTTCTCAGCGTTCGTGCCGATGTTACTTCTCGGTGTCCGTGCCGATGAATGATGGTGGACTAGTCAAATGTAGACGAAATATTTTAGTGGTGGGACCCAATTTATTCAAATCCCTTCTTCTTCTCTTCATTTTTCATTTGTTCTTCCTCTCTCTAAACTCAAATTCTCTCAATTTCCATAATGCTCAAGAAGCTCAAATGATCCGAATGTGTGCCAAAACTTCCCGAGGGCGCGATTCAACCTCCTCGTGAGGGTGAGGACATCAGTTTCTTGTCAGTTCGGTAAACCTTTTGGCATCTCGGGTGGCACTTACCAAGGAGAGGATTTTCCAATTTGCCGCCTCCCGTGCTTCATGAGAGGCAACATGCTTCTTCCAAACCCATAAGTCTTCCATTTCCTCCTTTGAATTGGCTTAATTCCATGGAAATCCTTGAACTTATGAGTTTATGGAACTTTAGGTCTAGAACTTGAACCTTGGGAATGAGGCATGATTGGGTGTTTATTATAGTTAGGAATGTTGTGTTTAGGTGTATGTAGTGTAGAAATTCTTTTAATTTGGAGTGGGTACCCCGAAAAATGACCCGATTGAGCCTAGAATGGCCATGAAGAGCCTCTGGTAGGCGTGCCTCTGGTTGCCATGCCTACCAGTTGCTAGGCGTGGGTGTGCCATGCCTAGGGGAGCCATGCCTAGCAGGATTGCCACACCTACCAGGGGTAGTTTTCTTCGGTTGACTTTCCTTACTTTGAAACATATCCAAATGAACTCCGATTGGCATGAAACTTTGGGGAATGATAGTTTGACATGTTCTAAACATCCTATATGAATTTCAAGTCATTCAAAGGAAGGGAACTGGGTCTCTCTCAGAGGGTTCTGATTGGTGGGAAGACATGCCTGAGGATTGCCAACAACTTATGAATGACTTAGGTTGGGGGTTTCTTTCCTTTGAGTACAAGTGTACCCCATTCACACCACATGGAGGTCTTCTGGCATTGATTGAGAGATGGTCGGACACCACACATACCTTCCATTTCCGTACAAGAGAGCACACCAGTACCCCGTCGGATTTTATCGCTATCACTAGAATACCCTAGGAAGGGGAGCCTATCGAGTTCAATGCTCTTCCTTCTAGATGCAAATTGGGCCTAGAATATTACATTGAGCTTTTTGGTGTTGCCCCTACCGACAAGAAGCTTCTTTGTATCAGTTTGAGGAACTTCTAGATTGCCCACCCTCCATATGATCAGGCTTCAACAGAGCAGTATGTGAGAGATTTCTTGCTATGCACCTTGACTGCCTTGATTGATTTGGAAGATAGTCGTTCGTGGAATTGGGGTTGAGCAATCTTAGGACATCTCTATTTTGCAGTCGACATGTGTGTGCGGGCGGATCATAAGTAACTCATGGGATATACCCTTCTTCTTATGGTGAGTTTCTCACTTTCTTGGATTTCTTTACGCTGGTAGCTTACTAACATTGAATCTTGTAGATATGGGCTATGGAGTATGGATTCTTCCCTATTCCCAATGTCGCTAATATGGAGAGATGGTTAGAAGCAAACCTTGATGCTGATCCTCTATTGAAGTGGTCCCACAACTCTTGGAGCTCAGTGTAGAAGCCTTACGATTACTATCATCGATGCCTCGGACATATCGTATTGACACAGGTGACCGTCTCACTTTACAATTGATGTGCTTCCGCTTCTCTCCTTGTCTAACTAGAATGTTTGCAACGCAGGTGGATCCTGACCCTTGGTCTTACGTGCCACATAAGGATATTATGACTCAGGCTCGAGTTTTCGATCATTGGTGATTTTTCATGGAGAGTCCCACCGGTGACGAGTGGTACTTGGGTGATAGAGTGAGAGATTGGGAGCAGGGTTTCATAGATAGGCATGTGCCTTTGGAGGTACCGCCATGATCCCACGTGGTCTTTGGAGAGCATTAGTCTTCAGAGATGGAGAGGAGGTCCCCTCATTTAATCGGATCCGCTATTCTCATCACATGTCTTGCCTACTTCCGGCCACTCGGGTAAGCTTCTTGATTATAGTCTTGCATTTTGTTCTACTTCTTACATCTTGTTTCACCCTTTAGGCTGATAGAGTCAACCCTGAGTCAGAGGCTGAGGTTGATGTTGATGCTGCACCTAGTGCTGTCTCTCAAGGTCATCGAGTTCAGAGCAAGAGTGAGACGATTATTACTTCTGATCATGCCAATCATTCCACGGGTACTTATTCGGTGGCTCCATTCATTCCTGGGAGGTATGCTTTCCCTGCCCCTTCGGAATTTGTGATACTTAGATATGGGCGCGCTCAAGAGCCCGTTCCTTTGTCCCCATACATTTGTGACTCCATCAGATGCTACTCATGTAAGTTCTAAAGGAAATTCGGTTGACTTCTCGATTTGTTTAAGTGCTTGATATTCTTATTCTACAGATTCCACTACATCAGGGAGAGGAGATGTACATGTTTCAGGTTCACACTAGCACACTACTTACTCCCGAGACTACTGCTCTCACGGTGAGTACCTACAAAGTTAGTTATGCATGTATGAATGAATGAGATGCTTGATCCTATAAATGCTAATATGCTTGCTCTTGTTCTAGTCTTTGGCAGATGGCTTACAGAGTCAGCTTCGTCATGGCTTCACATCATGAAGAGTTATCTTCTTTACAGCGTCGATTGAATTGGTGGGAGTCTCTCTATCCATGCGTGCATCCCCCCAGGATGGTGAGGGGCAATAGTACCTTTCACTTTGGTTCTGTCTTTTTCCCTTTGTTGTGAGTAATGACTCTTTGACTTATGACTTCTGTACGGATAACTGTAGAATGCTGTGCTTTCAACTTCTGCATGATCGGCCCCGTTAGGGTTTTATCGACTCATTAAACTCTTTGTTTTTCACTCCGCTCTAATTTTTGCATGAGTGTTCCTCACCAATTTAACACTCATCGAGCTCTTTTTTTTCTCTTTTTTTTTCTTTTCTTTTTTCTTTTTTTTTCCGTTTCTTTTCTTTCTTTTTTTCTTTTTTTTGGAACTAGTTGAGCCAGGGGTAAATTACAATAAACTAGAAATTGCAGTATTAATGCCCTCATCCATTTTACATCAACTAGTGCCAATTGCTCATGTATGCTCTTAGCCCATTCATCTTAAATCATTTGGGCTTCTGATGCAATCTGTAGGGACTTGAGTTCTACATCGACTGCTAAGACTTCTTCCATCCCTTACACTAGGGAATATAGAGTGTGATTCGTAGGGGTTTGAATATTGATGTTATATCCCCATAGTGAATAGGGTAGGATGCCTACCCAATCCTTGTAAGTGGCCACCATCTTTGCCAAGATCTTCTTAAGAGACTTATTCGCTGCTTCTACTGCTCCATTGGCCTTAGAACGATATGGAGATGACTTGTGATGCTCGATCCCATGTTGTTCAAGAAATTTGGGAGTTGCTCAATTGAATTGGACCCCATTGTCGGATACAACGTGACGTGGGATACCAACTCGAGTGAAAATGTGCCTTTGGATGAACTTAGCCATTTTCTTAGCATTGATGTTCGCATACGACTTTGCTTCAACCTACATGGAGAAATAATCAACCACCACAACTATGAAGCGATGCCCATTAGATGCAGAAGGTCGCACTTCTCCAATAATGTCAATGCCCAAGCTGAAAAGGGCCAAGGAATTGCCATGTTATGTAGTTCATATGGCGAAAGACGGGTCAAGTATGCATGGATTTGACATTCGTCACATTTCCTAACTTCCTTGATGCAGTCAGCTTGCAAAGTGTGCCAAAAGTACCCTTGTGGGAGTATCTTCTTTGCTAGAGCCATTCCATTCATGTGAGTGCTGCAGGAACCGCTATGTAACTTCTTCATGACTGATTTGGCTTCCTCCTCATTTAAGAATCTAAGGAGAACTCCCTTGCTAGTGCACTTGAACAGTTGTCCTTCAAACACTCTATATTCAACGGCTAGTCTTCTTAAAGTAGCCTTGTCTGAATTGGTGGCCCCCTCAGGATATTTCCCCTCACAGACGAAGTCAAGAATGTCGGAATACCATTGTCTAGTTGCTTCAAAAACCTCAGCTATGGTGTGTGTTTCGTGACAAGGTGATCGGGTTATCTCCACCACCAATGGCTTCATAGGGTGTCCTTGAGGTTCTTCCCACATAGAGGAAGGGGTACATGCTTGAATTCAGACTTCTCAAATCCTTTGATCTTTTCCCATATTAAATTAATGTAGGGACGTGATGATTCTTCCTTGATTACCCAATCTCCAGTGACTTGTCGGATAACTAGTGCTGAATCTCCAATAATTAGGGCCTCCTTTTCCCCTAGTATTGACAATGCTTCAAGTCCAAAGATGCAAGCTTCATACTCGGCTCCACTGTTGGTGACTTCGAATTCTAACCTCTTGTGTAGTGAGATAATCTGTTGGTCAGGTGTGACAACTATGACTCCAATCCAAGCACCCTTCTTATTTATAGCTCCATCAAAATGAATGGTCCATGTCCTCGAGTGTTTTAGGGAGCTCGGGTTCCAATGGTTGATTAGCAAGAAATTCGGCCACAACCCTTCCCTTAATCACCTTCTTGGTAACGTACCCTATGTCGAACTCAAAAAGAAGCAGTAGCCATCTAGACAACTTGCATGCCAAGGCTGGAGCTTCATAGAGATACTTCATATGATCAACCTTAGCCACTGTTAGGATGTGGTAACATTGGAAGTAATGTCTCAGGTTCTTGGTGAGCCAAACCATGGTAGCACAAGTTTTCTCAACTATCGTGTAGCGGGCTTCATAGTCGAGTAGTTTCTTGCTGAGGTAGTATATGGAATGCTCTTTCTTGTCATCTTGCTCTTGTACCAACGTTGCCCCAACAGATCTTTCCTCGACTGCTAAGTACAAAATGAGAGGCTTTCCCGGTATAGGCGGTTACAGCACTGGTGGGTTCATCAAGTAGGCTTTGATTCTCTTGAATGCTTCTTGGCATTGTTCATTCCATTCAACAGGTTGATTCTTCTTAAGTAGTTTGAACATGGGTTCACACACAGTAGTCAATCGAGAGATTAATCGACTAACATACTGTAGTGAGCCCAAAAAGGAACGGACCTCCTTCTCGGTTTTTGTCACTGGCATTTGTTGAATAGCTTTGATCTTGTCGGGATCCATTTCTATCCCACGTTGGCTCACAATGTGCCCCAGTAACTTTCCAAAGGTGACCCCAAACAAACTTCTTCAGGTTAAGCCTCAAATTGTACTTTTCAAGGCGAGTCAAGAACCTGTCGAGCACAGCCGGATGTTTTTCTATTGTCTCGGATTTCACCAACATGTCATCCACATACACTTCTACCTCTTTATGGATCATGTCATGGAGCAGAGTTGTGACTGATCGTTGGCAGGTAGCACCTGCATTTTTCAACCCAAACGGAATGACTCGGTAGCAATAAGTTCCCCATTCAGTGATGAAAGCTATTTTCACCTTGACTATAATGTTCATGAGAATCTGATTGTACCCCGAGAATCCATCCATAAAGGAGTACATAGAGGCCCTAGCTGCACTGTCTATTAGAACGTCAACGTGTGGGAGTGGAAAGTCATCTTCCAGTGAGGCTTTGTTGAGATCGCGATAATCGACATAGACCCTGACCCTTCCATCCTTCTTGACAACATGAACCACGTTTGCTAACCACTCAGGATATTCGACCACTTCGATGAACTTAGCTTCAATTAGTTTGATCAGCTCTTCTTTCACTTACTCAGCCCATTTAGGTCGTAATCATCTCAATTTTTGCTTGACTGGCTTACACTTGGTTTGGTAGGGATCTTCTGTTCGGAGATTTCCCTTTCGACTCCTGGCATGTCGTCGTAAGACCAAGTGAAGGGTTTTCCATGCTTTTGTAATATTTTTACCATTTCTCTCCTTTCCTCATGTTAAGTCGTTCAAAATTTAGTCTTATTTTGGATTGCCATCAGTTCCCAAGTTAATCTCATTTAAAGAAGTGTCATGAATGCTAAATACATTAAATGAGTGTTTATATGTATGCAAGAAACCATCAAGATAAACATCACACAAGTAAGCAAAAGACAATTTCATTGATGAATCCAATTTGGTTACATAAAAAACAGATGAAATAGAAACTACATAATCATCATCACTACTGCTATCTTCCTGCATTTGGTTCGGCTCCGGCTCGTCTTCAATCTTTCATTTCTAGCTCCACTATGATCCCATTGGCGATCAGCTGTTTGATGTCTCAAAGGAGTGGGAAGCAAGTATTAGTCTGGTGCCAAGTTGTGACATGGTATGCACAAAAGTTATTAAGATCAGCAGAGGATGGATACTGGAAAGGCCATAAGTGATCCAGCACATTCATTTTGCAACACAGGTTGAATATTTCTCCTAAGCTTACTTTCCAGGGGGAAATCTCCTTCCATCAGATTGGATCTAGAGGTCGCAGATTCTTAGGGAAAACATCTTTTGTTTTGTTGCGCCATTAGGTCAGTGAAGACCTCGGAGTCCACAATTCACTTGAGTTTCAGTAGCATTGCATCTAGATCTCCAAACCTCTCCTTGATGGCTCTGTCGATCATGGAAGCCAGAACATGGTAGCTTGGAAACCCAGGAGGTAAGCTTTCAGGCACAGATTGAATTTTTTCTTCTTCTTCGTCAGTAGGGATCATTTTGATTGTATTGGAACATGGGTCCTCACCCTCTTCGTCCATCTCATCGGGTGATCGTGATTCATCAATTGAGAGAACAACTATTTGAGAACCTGTGACAGATTGCTCAATCATAGTCATGGCGGCTATCACAGATTCAATATCAGCTTCCACAGTAACAATCTTCCCCTTGTAAAAAATTTTGACCTTTTGGTGGAGCGTGGTGTGAATACTCGATTTTCCGGCTCCAAAAAGCCAGTCAAAGTACAAAGTGCAGCTCTGGTAAAAGTATCCATAAGTATGCCAATATGCCACTCAAAACATCCGCAACGGAACGAGGATCACAGAATTGATCTCGGATTCATTTTCGGAGGTCCGAAACTCCCGAAAATCGCAAAAAAGCGAAAAATTGCACCGAATGAGCTCCTCCCAGCCTGCAGCGATCGAAGCGCCGGCGCCGGTGCCAGCGTCGCCGGCCTCAGCGCCCTGGCGCCGGATTTTGGGCATTCACCCCCTTTTCAGCTCATTTTCGACTATAAATAGTCCCCCTCTGCCTCAGTATTTCGCACCCCAGACTATTCGGAGCACTAGTCTTCTTCTCTCTAAGTCCTTATTCGATCTTTTCGAAGCTTTCTGTCAAATTTAAGAGTCTTAATTTTGAATTTACATATTGAATTGCTGCCCGATTAAATTTCAAATTAAACTAAAATTTAATTGAATTAATCTGGATTTGAGGAGCGGTTC
>CAOJBJ013152787.1:0-10539 GCA_948291685.1 Euphorbia celastroides
TGTTGCTGCTTAAAAGCAATCCAAGTACAGAGCAGAAGTTATTCAGGAGATCAAGTCTGCTCTTACAGAGACCAAGAATGAGCTGATCAAGGAAATTTCATCCGACAATAAGGCCATAACTCAAGCTGAACTTGACTCTGCTATGGCCACTCATAAAGTAGAAATTCTTAATGAGACCACACTCATAAAGGCCTCAGTGGATTCTCTTGCTGACAGAGTACAAGTATTGTCTGTATAACCAGAAACCTCTTCCAGCACCAACCTTTTCCAGCTACACGAGAGCACAATTCTTCCATTCCTCCAGAACCTTATGCAGCAGCTATATGGCCTTGCTCTTCCAAGCTACAAGGCTCATTATGCAATCAGCGGAGCTTTGTTTCCATTCATAGCAGAACAAGACAAAGCTTATATGCTGAAGCTGTTACCGGAGTTCAAGGAAAGCCTCAAAGTGTTTGCTGATGGACTGAAGCCATTTTCTCCTACTCCCTGATGTTGTAAACAAAATAGCATAGGTAAGGGAAGAGGGAGATGAAGACTTCATGGCATATTCCGGTGCTTGGGAAGCTGTCTGGAATGCGCCTGAAACAGTCTAAGTCCCCTTTGATGCCAACAAAATGGGAGAGAGTGAGGGAAAAGATGGTGATGAAGTTATGGGGGAGAAAGAACCCAGTGCAACTGAAGTTGAGAGGAAGAAGAGAGAAGAAAAAGCTGCTGGGAAGAGGAAAGCAGTAGCTGATCCGGAGCAAACTCCATAGCCGAAGAAGAAGAAGTAGATAGGCAATTAATGTAAAATCTTTTACTATCTTCTTTAAAAGTCTTGTATGTTGTTTGCCTTTGCTATTATCTTCTGTATTTGTAACTAGAATTTCATTGATGTTAACTCTTTGTTAACAACAGAAGTATAATAGTAAAAATCTGGAACTTACTCATCACAATCTACTTCAAGCATTTTGAAGCACTTAGGCAAAAATTATGGGGGAGTAGATGAATGCCTAGGATTGTGGGGGAGTATAAATATGTATATGTTGTTTTGTGTTTGTATCTTTTTCTTAAGATTTTGTTTCCATCAAATGGGGGAGATTGTTGGAAGTGGCTCACCAAGTAGAAGATCAGATCAATGCCAAGATCCGACCCACTTCGAGTAAAGTTTGAAGATAAACAAAATCCGAGTAGTTAAAGTCAAGAAACGAGATTCGGATTAGGAAGTTCTGGAACAACACCTGGCAAGGAAAAGATCTGGTCTCCACGTAGACAATAGTGGATCCGATCACAAACAAATTCGAAATGTCCAAGTATGCGGGAAAAGATCAAAACCGGTCTTCAAGGAGCATTAAATGCAGTCCACCAACTGTCGGAACATTTAATGAAAAGATAAGCACTAAAAGACAAAAACAGCATGGTGATAGCAACATAAAGTCACTAATCAACCAATAGCAGAGCGCGTGGACCACACAGCCGATTCAGAATGTACAAGGATGTTCTTTAGACAAGGGATTTTGTCTGAAATTCTATGATCCTACATTGGCGCACAAATCCCTAGCTACAACGGGCATTAAAGTGTCTCTAACGGTCAAAGGGACGGTCTGGATGCGCCTACACCTAGCTTCTTCAACGAACCAGATTCAATCCTCTCCAACGGTAGCATTTATTGCCCAACCTATAAATAGAGGATCGTGGAGCATGAAGAAGCTGCTAATTTTTCTAGCTTTCGAGAGCTATACAAGTCATAAGCAATCTGCTTACAAAAATAAAAGAGAACAAAATCTTGTTTCAAATCTGTTCTAAAAACTTTCTTTGTAAAACAAAGTGTAAATCTTTTCAATCGGGGGATTGGAAAGTGAGACTTAGTTTCTAGATCTGGGTGAGTGATTAAAAACGGTATATCCCTAGAAAAGGACTTAGCTAAACTAGTGAAAGTTTAGTGGTATATCTTACTTCCGGAAAGGGGAGCTTTTCGGAGATAATTTGTAAAAGACTTGATTCCTGCCCGCGAAGAAATCCTTTAGTAGATTAAAGCCCAGCAGGAGTTCTGGGAACTGGAGTAGGCGGAGCTGAACCAGGATAAAATTCTTGTGTGCAATTTAAATTCATCTTGTTCATTAACTATTATCATCCGGAGTCTATCTTGAGTCCGGAACCTAAACTGTTTTAAATTGCAAACCATTTTCTGCGAAAAAGAGTCATTTATCTCCTCTGACCCGATTGTTTACTGTTAAGAGACCAACAATATACAATAGCCTATTAAAGTTCACATAAAAAACTTGAAAAATAAAATATTGTGTAACAGAACCGTCAAATGGATAACTACGACAAAAATGAGAATAAAAAGAAGTGATAGTTATAAAATACATGGAAAAAAATAAGTAGCATATGTTCCACATATAAATCGAATATAAAATTAATTATATCACCAAGTCCACAAAATTCTGCCTATAATAGTAGCTTGAGTTGTACACGGAAAATCAGATATATTCACAACTTTATCGGCATTTGCAAAAGCTCATCTCTTCATAGTATTATTAACGCTAACCTTACGTCATTTTGCATACTTTATTTATTGCTTATAAACATTGAATGTAGTTTCTATACTTTTTAAAAATTGAATTTGGATTCTCTAACGTTATAAAGTTGAGGTAATCTTAACTATTTATTGAGTTTTAATGGTCTAGATTCAGTTTTAGTGATTTATGAGATCTACGCTGCAGTAAAATCTGGACCATTAAAATTTAATGGATGATTAAGATTGCCTTAACTTCCAAATCTTTTTAAATTAATTATAACTACTTTATTTATATAAGCCGTGAAATTCAAGTTCATACAATCATTTACAATGAGGAAGGATAAATTATGGCCTCTGTATGAAAACCAAAATAAACTATAAATTTATCTTTAACCTGAATATAATTTTATAGGACTTAGACAGTATATTTCAAGTAATTTTTTATTTGATTTATTGTCTTTTATTTGAAGCAATTTTCATCACAATAAAAAATAAGTTAAGTACTTATCTCTAGTCAATAATAACTCAATATAGTTGTAAGAAAATGTACATTTATATAATGCTCATGTCACACTATATGCATATTAAATAATAATGATCATAGAGTTGACCGATAAACATAAAACCAGTACATTAAATTTCATAGGTATCAGAATGTCTTTTGCACCATTTTCTTTTTTTAGTAGCTTCTAATGTTCCTATCATATTCAAAACCAAGAATCAAGAGTAAGTGTGCAATTCTTGTATTTTGCCCAATTATTTTTAATACATGACAACATATGTGTACACGCAAGGATACAAATTTTTAATTTTATATTCACTAAACTGTGAAATAATTAATTGCTTATATTAGGCATATATGTATTTGTCTATTCTACATCAATCAATTATTGCTACGAATACATTAAATAATCAAATAATAAACTGAGGAGCTGTACTTATAAATTTAAAAAGTAGCCCTAGCAATGACTTTCTCTACCAAAATTAATTCCAATAATGAACCATTTGACTATAGCATTTTATTTTTTAGGCTAAATTCATCAATTCCCTACGAATTTATCCTTTAACATTTTCTGACACCCTAAACTTTTATAAGTTGCAATGAATCTGCTGGAGTTGTTTAGTGTTACAAATAACCATCTTGAATTGTCTAAAGTCCGTTTAATAACCATATATTGATGATGTATAGTGCATAATTCCATATTATGTCATGTCAGCAATGTATGATCATTAAACAGACTTCATAAGATTTAGATGGTTATTTGGAACTTATATTAGATAACTTTAGCAGATTAATCACAATTTCTGAAAATTTAGGGTATCAGACGAAGCTCAGGAACAAATTTATTGGGCATTTATATGTTCAATCATTAAAAAAAAATCAATGGTTTTTTATGACAAAATCATACATGTGTTTAAATTCCATTTGATTCGTATTATAATAGAGTGATGAAAATTTTCAATGGTGACTAAATCCAACCACATTCATTTTAAATACATGAAAGCTAATGCATTGTAATTTGTAGGGGCTAACCAAAACAAATATAAATATTGTTGAATCATTTTTCTTGAAGGAAATGATTGTAATAGTAGCTTAGAAGATGGATTCACAAGGAGGAGGGGGTAGTGTTACAGAATCTTAATACATCATGAATGTTATAATTAATGCTGAATCAGTAATTTAACATTTCAAAAGTTAGTTTCTTTTCCTAAAGAGCTTAGAAGTTAGTTAACACTTAATTATTTAACATGATAATTTTTTAAATTTACAATTAACTCTGATATATAAATGAAATAATGAAAAGGAACACTCAGTTTAAAAACTCTAGACAAAGTGAAGGGAAATCCTCAAAGTTGAAAAGCATCTAGATTCTGAACTAAACCCAACCTTTTTTTTCCTAACCAAATGAATGGGATATTATCCAATTCGTTGCCTAATATTGTTAGATAATCAGGGCTCCGGAATTGTTAATTTTTTTTAACAATTAATAAATACTTGAAGAAGCTAGATTTCAAACCCAAGACCCCTCACTAACACATTGGAAGGTGTATCACTTGACCAAAGGCCAATTGGTGGGCTTTGAAATTGTTAATATTGCAAAGATAATTCATATTGTTTATAATTGGTGGTGGTAAAGGTTTTAGTATATCGGTTCAAGCTAAAACTGTTATTCAAGTCTACACTCGGTGGAGAGTGATGCTTTTTTATTATTAATATAAGACTAATGAAGAAATATACAAATAGATTCTGCTTAGAACTAAGAGTTAAGAAGCCGCCGATAAAAGATTAGATACTATTTGTTCAAAACTAAGTATATTTGACTAACCTATTGTTGCGGTTGTTATTACATATCGATAACAGTTACCAAATACTAGGTATAACTAATTTTGTATACCTATTGAAACAAAAAATAAACCGAGACTTCCCAACCCTCCTTATCGGGGACAAAATTGAATAGAGCTAATAAAGAGAAATTACGGCCCAATTATAAATGACAACGCCTAAAAGTATATTTCGGTTATGCACATCTCTTTGGGCCTAATAGTGTATTTCGGTTACATTTAGGGCTTATATAGCATCATCTTTACCTATTAGGTCGATATGGTTTTCGTTTTGCTACTCATTTTAGTTGCACAACACGCCAAGCTCACTTGAGTAATATCGACACCATAAGAGGTTAATGGTAACCAAGCTATATTATATCATAAAAAAATCATTTTGCCCTCGAATTTACTATGATGAAATATTATATAGTCAATAAGGAGCATTTTTATTATCACCACAAGGTGTTCTAGTGGTCCTAGTAATAGGTGACACACATACGTAATATTCACATTTAAAGTAATTTTTTATCATCGATTTTGAGGTATCTCGTAGCACAAAATGACCAACCCTAAAATTAAGGTTGCTTCATATGCACATCTCCGCTTTGATCTCAGGTGAGTTATAATTAAAATTATTTTTTGTCAAAACTTCCAATGGTGAAAAATACATATTAAGTTAGTTTATGAATTACACGCCCACACGTAAATCGACCTGAGTTCTATTTCAATTATGGTAAAGATTATGTAAAGTTTGAGTGGTTATAATGTTTTGTAAAGTTATATGCGATAACATTAATAAAGCTTTTACAATAAAAAGGTAACAAGTTGCATAACATAAGTATTAACTAAATAGCATTTTAAAAGCACGGGAATTAAATAAGTAACAATTATATAACAAACAGGCTAAAAGGGAAGTGATTGTCTGACACATAAAATAGAGAAGTAAATAACACGTGAACTAAATGGGTAAATGAACTCTAGCACATGTTGTTTAAACCATCAATCCTTACCCTACCCACATGAAAGAAATTACATATTTTCATATTTATATGGATTTTAAAAATTAAGAATAAAAAATCAATTTTTTTAATAAAATAAAAAATCAATTTAAGAAATGAAAATAATTAGAAAAGTAAAAATACATGAAGTCACATTGATGCATAAGGTGATAGTTTTTGACAAAATAAACATATTTTGTCGTTCTCCACAAGTAAATTACTGTTGTGATTACAGTCTTAGCATATGAACTCGTGATTTTTAGAAGTTTGAGATTTGAATTACATATAAAATGGGACGGAGATATTCCTTCCAATTTGATGTAAATTCATACGAGATAATTTTATATAAAAAAATTCTGTTACTTTGTATAACCCACATATAATACAAACGATCATGGAATCAAAATGGGTATGCTATTTTGATATATATGAGTTTATTTGAAAATTTAAAAGTGTAAAAAATTTTTTATGATAATTCGGTCGAATACAATTAAACAACCTTAAATTTGACAAAAAAAGTCAGATATTATTTTGAATTTTTAAAATTAGCTCTCTGAACTTGACAACCCTTCAATACCACGATCAACTTTTTTTTTGAATAATTAATAAATCCTTGAAGAGGCTGGGTTTCGAATCCAAGACCTCCCACCAACATATTGGAAGATGTACTACTTGACCAAAGGTCAGTTGGTACACGGCCAACTTTTAATTAATTGACTTTTTAAAAATCCAGTTTCTTTGATTTTTATTTCTTCAATTGAAACATAACATGTAACAATGAGTGAACAAACTAAATCACTTTTATCAATTTCAAAAAACTAGTTACAACTTTTAAAAGTTTAAGATCTAATTTAGCTTTTCACGCCAAATTTGATGGATAAATGATGTATTTATCCCAATAATTTTACTAATAAATTTAAAGTCTAAAAATTCCTGTTGAGGAATTTTGATCCAAAGCAACTCATATGCATCACACTCTCCATTGCATCTGCTGTAGTCGGATTCATCGCACACTAAAGTTATTGGAATTGATAGGAAAATCCTCCCAAAGCTACGTCGTTTGAGTTAAGCAGAACCGTTATTATCCTAGGAATTGGAGGGCATAATTGTCTATCACAAATTCAAGATCGAAAGTTTAATCACTCAACCTCCGAAACCCTATCTTTCTCTGCCGCGATTACCTCACTCTCTCTGTACTACGAAACCGCAATTCTACTGCTCCGTCATCGTTTGTTTCGCTGCCTTTTGTTCCTCTCGGTAAGCCTTTTTGAGCTGTATGATTCATTTCAAGTTTGAGTTTTTATGGTTCTCGTCTGGTTCTGTTGATTTGATTAGCTCCTTTTCGACTTGCAATTTATGTGCCGCTTTAAAAGTTGCCTTGCAAATAATCGAAGATAATACTCGACATTTTCTTTCGTATGGTTGCTCTGCATATTTACATTCCCGCTTGCTTGGTGTATTGATATTTGATTGGGCGTTTTGGTTTGTTTACCATACTGACTTTTAGAAAAGGCTGCAATATTTTTAGCGCGGGCCTGCAAGAAATCCATGTGCCCCTAAGTAATTTGTACTGCCTTTTGCAATCCAGTTTGGCTTAATGATATGTACTGGTTGTGATTTGTGAACTGGGAGATCGAATAAATGAGTTTTTTTTTTTCTTTTTCGGTTAGAAGTAAAATGGCGTCCCTATAACTGATAGTTATAATGTACTTTTTAAGTGAATTTTCACTTTTCTCTTAAAAGAACCTATTTTTTCATTGTCGTTACTTGAACATACGCGCTCAAACTCCCAGCTTATATCACTTGTTTTATGTTTATTTGACTGTTGCTATATGCACTTGTAGAATATATTGTAAACCAAATAGATGTGATCATGATTCCCCAGTTGAAGAATTCAGATTTCGACAGAGGAGTTGCAATGCTTTTTTATTTTTTATCAACTTCTATTGAATTTGTGTAATTTTGCATGTGGTAATTTGCTAAAAGAGTAAAAGTATGCATTCTTTTAGGAATTTGAATCTGATAATACTTGCTTTTGCAATAGCTTACACATGTTTTTTTTTTCTTCAAAAAGTAATTGGGTAATGTTTTCAGCTATGAGGTATTCATGGGAACGAGGGAATTTCATGTGACGGGACAGTGTGAGTAGTTGCTTTTGTAAATGGGCAAGAGACTACCAGACTCGTAGTCTCACCCTGTAGCAGTGTTGTCAAGGCGCAAGGCGAAGGCGCAAATAGGCGCACTCTTAAAATTTATAAATTATGCTTAGTCTAAGTGTTAAATCTATGAAAACTAAATAAAAGGTTCATATAAATAAAAAAAACCATTAACCATAAAGTTATAACAATGGTTCCTATCAATGAAAATTGCCAAAAACTTGGATAATCAATTTTCAAACTTATCATAAAGCTCAACATATTCCTCATCTTCATTAGGACTGCCCTCAAACTCTTCAAAGAAGGATTCTCATGCTTCCACCCTGGATCTTTAAAGGATCTACTGAGAGAAGCATTCCCATTTTGGTTGTTTGCATCAGCCATTGTTACTCACTGCAACAACTTTAGAAGTCTGAGTAGAGGAGATGGTTTGAAAAAGAGGAGATAAAAAGAGAAGATAAATATCAATACCTGAATTTATTGTGGAAACTGCTGATAAAAGTGACGATGTAGAATAGAGCTTATCGAGGCAGGTTGGCCATGGTAGTAAAAACAAACGACAGAGAGAGTAGGAAGACAGATAGAGAAGGAAAATTTAAATAAAAAATAGAGGATTGAATAGGAATGACACTTTGTAGATTTCAATGTTTATTCTGATTTATGATTGGTAATTCTTAACGGGAAAGAAGTCTGTCTATTCATGGTAAAATACTAACTAGATAATCTTCCTTTAATATTAAATGACAATTAATTAGGGTTTGACTAATTTGAACAGAAATTAAATATTAATTAGATTATTAGACTTCTAATAATAGTCATCAATAACATTATCTGCTATTAAATATTTTAACAGCTAACATTGATTTTACTGACCTGCGCCTAACCTGTGCCTTTTGCGCCTAGGCGGAATCTGTTGCCTATTGCCTAGAGTGACTAGGCGTAGTAAAGGCGCAGGTGAGTCGCCTAGTTAGGGCGAAGGCGTCAGAACTGGCACCTAGAGTGCCTAGCGCCTTTGACAACTCTGCCCTGTAGTTGTCCTACCTGTTGCAGTCCCTAATGCTGCTTTCATATAAGGTTGATTATGTTTGGTTTCTTGTTGCCTTTTCTGTTTAGTGTTCGGTTAACACTTTTATAAGAAAGCTGATGACTCAAACTGTGTCAACCAATGTTTCTCTTTGTTCTGTGATGTTGCTTACTCTGAAAGTAGAACTCATATGGTTAGATTTGGTAAATATAATGGTCGGCATGCTGTTTTCTGTAGGCTATTGACATCGTTATGTTTCTGATTTCGTTAGAATACCACTGATGGAAGAAATTGGTCGCAATATTGGTGAGCATGGTGTGGATCAAGTGGAAAATCATGCTTTAAATTTCAGTGTCGAGCATGGAATTGAATCTTCTGTTGACCATGACCTGGACTATGTTGTTGATGATGGCAACATTCCTGGTAATGATCATGGGGTTGATGGAGTTGTTGATCATGGTGACGCTAATCCTATCAATCAGGCCGTAGATAATGCTATTGATCAGGAGTTGCATCATGACACTGATCACGGCGAGGTTTTGGAGCACAATGTTGAGCATGTCATAGATCAGGATGTGGAGCATGTCATAGATCAGGATGTGGAGCATGCCATAGATCAGGAACATGATGAAGATCAGAATGCGGATCATACTATAAACCATACTCTGGACCAGCCTGCAGATCAGTTACCTGAGAATTTTGAGGCTCAAGAAAAACTTGGCCATAGTGAGGACACTGTTGCTGGAGGTGGTGAGAAGAAGTGGCCTGGATGGCCTGGAGAGAGTGTGTTTCGAATGTTAGTTCCAGCTCAAAAGGTTGGTAGCATAATTGGACGTAAAGGGGAATTCATTAAGAAAATAGTGGAGGAAACAAGAGCTCGCATTAAGATTCTGGATGGCCCTCCAGGCTCTATAGAAAGAGCTGTAAGTTTGTATTTTCGTTGTCTTTACAATTTAAATGTTAATGTAGATTGATATGCTTTTGAGTCCATTGCTTCAATGGGGCCAAAGATCCATCATTCTTTGGCTTTGGATTGTGATGGACTAAAGAAAAATGTCTCATTAAACTGTCCGGACTTATTTTGTTGTGAAGTCATGGATAGCTATTGCAACTCCACTTTTGGGTCAATTGGAAACGGCCTCTCTACATAGGGGTAAGGCTGCGTACACCCGACCCCCCCTTACCCTGCTTGCGCGGGAGCCTTGTTAGGCATTTGGAGTAATGTTGTGTTGTGTTGTGTTGTGTAGATTGATATGCTTTTGGAGTGTATATGCACGCACATGTGTATAAATTTTTACTGCTAGACTTGTATAAGAAGCATGCGGTATAGTTTCTAATTCTATGCCTTGCAAATTTTACTTTCTATACTTAACTTATGCAGGCATATATATATATATATATATATATGTTTTCTCTATGTTGCAGTTACCAACCAACCTAGCCATAATCCCATACTAGATGGGGTCGGTTATGTTTACAGTTACCAATTTAATTATAAGTTTAGTTGAATATTCTTGTTTGATTTTAATTGAGATT
>CAOJBJ013154381.1:0-12025 GCA_948291685.1 Euphorbia celastroides
TATGAGAAGGAAAATCAAAATTTTAATTGTAAAACTGAGTGAACTGTTGGAAAGGGTATCCAACAGTTAGGTTAGAGAATAAGAGAAAGAGGAGGGTACTCATTCTCTGGAAAACTCTGTAAGAAGGCTTCTCGGCCGACAAGGAGACACTAGTGGATTAAAGCTCGGAGAGGGTATCCGGGGACTGGAGTAGGCACAGGCTGCTGAACCAGGATAAATCTCGCTGGTGAAATTTTTCTTACTTTGCTTTTTATCTAACTCATTTCATACTCAGCGACGCTGATACATCAGTGAGCGCATTCATCAGCATTCACATTAAACGCTCTGATGAGCACGCTGAGATAAATATCTCAACGCCTGTGTATCAGCATCAGTGAAAGTTTATCTTGGCTGATCAGAGAGAGAATTAAGAGGAAAATTATAAGATTGCATTAAAACCAATTCAAACAAAAGTAGTCATTCACCCCCCCCCCCCCGACACGTGTAAACTTGCCTAAGGGACCAACAATGGGCTCCTAAAAGGAAACCAAATCTTTGTTCGACGCAAACTAGATTTTCATCTTACAACAACCGTCGTAAATGAACCGTGCTTAAAGAGAAGATATGGCAACAGAAGCACTTACCGATGAATAGAAGTAGATCCAAGCTTGAAGTTTAGTGGAAAGTATTCCTAGCTCAATTTTCTCCAGCATTCCATAAGGAGAAAAAACTTGCTTCAAGATCTCTTGTGTGATAGGGAAGATTACTTCAATAATCGTTACTTGTAAAACTCAAAATTCCATAATTTGACGAGAATCGTAAAACTCTGATACCAATGAAACGAATAGAACAAGAAAGATTAGGGATAGAGAGGAAGAGAGAGAATAGAGAGAGTAAAATTTTGTTATTGATAGAGAGGAAGAGAGAGAATGGAGAGAGAGAGTAAAATTTTGTTATTCATTCGATAATCCACAATTAGTTACAAATCAGCCTTTATAAGTTGTCATTAGAAATATTAGAAATACTTGGCTATTATCTTTCCAGTAACACTTGGCTATAATTGTGCCACATCATCTCTCTAATTTCTGCCCACGAAGTACGAAGTGAGGGAGGTGTTCTTTCGTGCTTTGAACTAACCTTTACGCACTGAAAGCTCACGAAGGGACATTTGAGGACTTTGATTGAATGAGATTCTAGATATCAAAACAGGAAGTTGCTATTTGAACTCGAAGCAACTGACCTTAATTTCCCCCTGGTCTCTATCCTTAAGGAAGAAGTACCTAACAATAGTACCTAATATAATGGGTCTCCTTTCTAGGCTTGCCTATTCGGTTTATTATCAACATATGAAAAGAAGGATTCTATAACATTGTTTGAATCTCCTTACAAGTAAATATCAATGGATGCTAACTCTTGTGGGATTTGAGTTCAACGAAGTCTTAACTTAATGAATTTTTGATAGATTGAACTGCTCACTAAATTAGCTTAAAGAAGTCTTTATAGATTGAGCTTCATTAGGTTTTAGTTAAATATGCAATCTCCCAAACTCCCACCTTCGAATGATGACATTTTTGTGACATATCTTTCTTTTCCTTCCGCTTTGAATGAGACCATAAAGGAGAATTCCCACATTAGTTTCCAACCTTGCACTATATTTATATTTATGAATAGGTGTGCATGTTGTTAACTAAAAATATCAACCTAAAGTCCGTTTTGGTTTTCCTATACTTTTCCTGATAGGTGTGATGGTCCATGGATTATTTTGTTCTTTTTTATCTTCAAGTAAGTTGAGGTTTTCATGCCTAGAATATTGGCCGCTTTAAAAACAAACTAATTAAAAAAATTATGCTATGTATTTTGACTTTTTTTAAACAAAACACCATGATTTCAAAAAGGGATAAACTTCAAAAACATATAATGAGGTTTGGACTTTTTTGCAAAATCATCCTTGAGATTATTTTTTTGCGAAAGCACCCCTGAGTCTCGGCAGAAAAACGACAACATGACAAAAATGAGTTCAAATCTGGTACAGATATGCTTTTCCGACAAGTTTGTCGTCGTCTCTGGCAGCATTTGTTTTTCTGGCGAGTTTGGATTGGTGTCGGCGGCAGCGACTTCTAGGGTTTCTGCGGGTAAGGATGGTGGGTTATTGGGTTTATGGATTATGATGTGGGTCAATGGGTTAGTAATTTATTAGTTATTAGGGTTAATGGGTCAAACATGGGCTTTTTCCAATTTTACCCTCATCCACGTCGGCATTTAACTGACCATGGATGGAAAAGTCTGTTTTTGCTAATGGATCGAAACCTCAGGACTGCTTTTGCAAAAAAAAAAAAAAAAACCTCAGGAGTGATTTTTGAAAAAATTCAAACCTCAGGGTATGTTTTTTAAGTTTACCGTTCAAAACAAGTTAGCAAAAAGATCATAAAACTATTATTTTTAAAGAGTTTATTTTAGTTAGCTCATAATTCTTATAATTTAGTTACATTTTATAACAATTATACTTCAAAATTTAAGAAAATTATAGAGAAACAAGTCCAGTAGACAAAACTTCGGGTTTTTGCAGCTGCCTTGCTAATAAGTCATGAGTTTGGTAGATGTGATTATCATACAATACTCCATGTTTCAAAGAGTTTGCCTGATTGTTTGTGAAAAGGGCTTATTTTAGCTTATTTTAGTTCTCTTCGGCTGAAAATGAACTACAAATATCTAATTTTTGAATAATAAAATAAATAATTACTTAAACATTAATAAGTTAAAATAACTATTTATTAACAAGTCTAAACTACTAGACGTGGACTAACTAAATAGAATGTATGCTTCATTGGGGCTTGCACATGACATGAATAATTATTACGTCTTTGACATATCTAAGTTAGGTACTCTTTTTTGGACATAAGAGTCCAATGTTTAGATTTGTAATTGATCCACATGAACTTGTTATCTTTGAATAATTGTTTGATTAATACAGAAAATAATAACGGATTACATCTCTTCGTTTCTTATTGGTTGCTTGGAATGATTCATGCTTCCATATCTAGATATTTTCCATTTGCTAATTGAATGGTGCTGAAAAACCTCATAAAAATCGATCTTTCATTTGCTTTTGAAGTAAATTGAATTTGCTTTCTTAAATTTATCTGGAGAATATTTTTATAGCCCAACTATTCCAAATAAATGGTGTCTAATAAACCATGAAGAACTAACTCATATGTCTTCATTAGGCTTGCTCCTAGAAATGCTATCATTTTCGCCTTCATATTCTTCTTGGTTGTTGGGTAAGACTTTTACTTTGATCAGGGTGTTTGTTTCTACTGCTATTTTGCGATGGATGGCGGGTATTCATCTCGAACTGTCGATTACTTTGGTTTTTTGAGTGCTTTCCATATATTTTTCATGATTCGCAGAGGGTTTTTTTAGGTGCTTCCAACGATATATATTTCTTGCAAATAATTCGTATATTATTGATAAGTGTAAAAAGACACTTATTTATAGAGTTTTTAGTGTTAAAATACTCTGATTTGAATGTTATTTTATTTATACCTTTTTTATTAGATTTCACGGGATATGTTCTTATCTTTTATGCAAGTACATGTTTTAGAGAATTAGAGGTTGAATTTGCAAAATGATGGAACATTGCACATTTGGAGAGAAAATCATGTTATTTAGTGCTTAATTTCAGGTTAAAATGAATGCAACTGGATTTGCCAATGTTCGAGAGAAGTTCGTAAAGTTTTCAAGTGTTTTGCTTCTGAAGATTAACAAATCACGACCGTGACTTACACTACAAGAAAATAAAATTTTTGCAAGGGAAATTGCAACGGAAATTCCGTTGCAGGTGCCCTTTAGCAACGGAATTGCAGCCATTCTTATGAATCTTTCAGATACATCTGCTACGGTTTCTGAAAATTGCAACGGAATCTGTCCGTTGAATATCTCTTATTGCAGGTCTGAAAATTCCCTTGAAATATTCCGTTGCAAATTAGAAAACAACTTTCAATTAAAAATACAGAATAAATTAAAAACAATTTCTTTTGGAGTAAAGGAAGCTAATATAAACTACATATTAAATCATATAAAAAAGAAAAGAAACATTATAAACTAAGGAAGATATTGCCAAAGAGATATAATAATACTACCAAATAAGGATAACCAATTACTAACAAAAAGAGTAATCCGAAATTTCATAAATAAGAAAAAGTTACAAGTAGCCACCAAAAAACTTTGTTCAACCTTTTTACTAGTTAGTAGCCATAGATAAAATTACATATGTAACACAGATACTCTAATAAATCCCGTTGGAAGAACAATATGCTTAAGTAAAAAACTTTATGATTCGAAGAACAAATTGCTAAATGCTAATGTCAAACTAAGCATAAAGTAACCTATAGGCTCTTCAAATATAACTCTGTTTGCCCTAAATCTACATTCTGGAGTTTGCAATAGGTGGGACGTGAACTTAAGCATTTGTGCAAAAACTGTTCAAACACAAAAATCATCAAAAGCCTTACATCACGAAACTACTGTAAATATCAACACGAAACAACAGCTAAACTCTCAAAACAACTGAATATTAGTTGTAAAACTCACCATAAAACCAGAAAAGATATTAAGACATAAAGTCACCCTATGACTCGGAAAGATCACAAAACAGAAACAGAAAGATCTTAAGGCACAAGGCCACCCAAAAGTCACGGAAAGATCTTTAAAAATGGTGGAAAAAAAAAATTCCCCACACATAGCTCCACCTTGAATAACAAACTCTAGATAAATGTTTCAAAACAAAAAATTTCAGAATAGTCACAAGCAATGAACCATAAAAAAGTTTCAAAAATAATCTAGAGGTAAAAAAAAAAGGCACAAGGCAAAGAACAGGTGGAAACTAAAAACTCAAAAATGCTCAAAGAGCAAAAGGATTTATCAAAACATGTTCCAAAAATATGAAGACTTTAGATGCCATATACAGAACAGATTACTTTTACAAGAAACGGGACTATATAGTATGCTTATATCCCAACTTTAACTAATATGCATATAATAGAGGTAAATAGTCTACAAAAGCAATCAATCAACAAACCAACACAACTAAATGTTCAATAAATCCCAGCAACACAAATTAAATCAATCAAATTAAGAGAATTAGTCACAGACACCTTTTCATTAAAAAAAAAAAAATTGAACATTATAAAAAGACTACCTTACAAGAAAAGAGTGTTAGCAATACTTACTTGACACGCTTAATTTCCATTGGGGAATGAAAAAACTTATTCTCAATACTTTTGATTTTCAAATGATACCTCACACAAGCAACAACGAAATGATTTAAAAACAGTCACTAAATAATCCAAGTGACAAAAATTGAGAATAAAACAATAGGTAGTCAAGTAAACAAAAGCATGATAATGACTAATTATAATGCTTCTCCTATTTTCAATAATAAACCCAAAAATACATATGGTGCCATCACCAAACCAAATTATCATTTGAGCTAAATTTCCTAACAGACTGATCAGCAAATATTACAGTACTGCTATAGTCAAAATAACATAAACCTCTTAATCTGTAACTTTATCAATAAACAATTACCCAAAGAAAGGAAAGCAATTAAACTTACCAAAGGGAAGATAAAGTA
This sequence comes from Euphorbia celastroides, assembly GCA_948291685.1. Classification (NCBI taxonomy): domain Eukaryota; kingdom Viridiplantae; phylum Streptophyta; class Magnoliopsida; order Malpighiales; family Euphorbiaceae; genus Euphorbia; species Euphorbia celastroides. The sequence continues at coordinate 5,612 of CAOJBJ013154381.1, forward strand.
ATAAGAAAACTTACAGGGGCTTAGCAATTACAAATGTTTCCATAAAATGAGCCCACTCTCACGTTGAACTCCCCCAAGTTGTAAATGAAAAACAAAACAACAAAAGGAAACAGATGATCAGTAAGTTGAGTGAACATAACTATTCCAATTTTACAAGAAACGGAGACTGGAATTAGCCTTCACAAAGGGTCAACAATTTTCAGCCAAATTAATCAGCAAGGTACAGTTCACACAAAAAACTCAATTACTGCTCACTGCTTATCAAAGCAAATTTCAACAGGAGATCAATTCTTTCAAGAAAAACAGAGCAATTACATTACTGAGTTTAGAAACCTTACTTTTAGACAGAAAAGTTGAAAGAACTTACCTGATAAGCTTATATTCAAGTTTCAGATTCAAAGTGGCCTCCAAACAAAAACCTTCACTGAAGTCTTCAGATTCCACAGATCTCGCAAAACAGCCCAAGAATACAAGATCAGGAGCAGCCGAAATAACAAGAACAAAAATGCAAGATCAGTGTTCAAATTAAAGAAATTAGGAACCAAAACTGATTAGAGAACAGAACAGAGTTAATTTCTTAGAGAATGTTGGCCTGAAACTCAAAAAACTCAGATCTATAACTTTAGAGTGAGTTTTAATCAGAAAAACACAAACCGATGCCAAGAAAACAACAATCGAAAACAGATAGTGCTTGATGTCCACCGGTCTCACATCAAATCTACTAAACAGATTTGTCCACAGAAAATTGAACCACATTGTTTATATATGAGCAACATAGATACATCAGATTGTATTCACACGCATGAAAAAATAAAATGAGCACGCATAATCAATGATTCCCAAACATAAAAGTAGTAAGCAATGATATAGTGACTAATGCATTGCTAACGTAAAATTGAAAAAAGGGCTCAGGAGAAGAGTTTAGGATATTCAACTAAGGCATAATTAGTTTGATATGGTGCATATAAAATTATATAGTGTTTAAGAAGTTGGTCACACAATTGGAAAAAAAGGGAAGTTATTTACAAAAGCACTGACACAATGACGTTAATTAAACTACTATAAAAAAATACTGCAAGCTAGCTTCCAAACAGAAGTATGATTAAACAAAGAGGCATACATATCATAGGTTAAATCATTTGGTTTCATTTTTCATTCTAACACAAATATTTGTTATTAAATTTAGAGTATAACAATAAAATGAGAAAAAAAATTTGGTCACAACTTTTTCCTATTGAATCATCAACTAAATAACATTTGTATAAAATAAACTAAAAAATCATAGATTTCTAAAAACATCAGCAATACATGTCTAGGTTAGTCCTATAATGCTTGATTAACATATGGCATAAAACTAAATAGATTATTTTATCTTATATTGGAGACTATTTAACACAGGTTAATAACTATGCATGTAATATAAAAGGAGCCGATTAATAATTGAAAAACATATGCATTTCGATAACAAAATCAGCATAAAACCCTTAATAAGAAAGCATAATCACTTAGAAACTAGGAGAAAAAATCAGTTCCAGAGAAAGAAATAACCTACAAATTGAGCCAAACACGACATTGATTCAAATCATAGCTTCATACAAAGCCAAGGAGGACAGAGATTTGTATAAATGTGTTTCACATTTTTGAAAAGGCCATGTTATATGAGTTGATATTGCCTATTTCAGCTAGTAACCTGTACCTAAAATATAAATTAGGGATCTAAACCATGTATTATTAAGATAAATTGGAAATAAGTAAAGATCTAATCTCTACCACACGTTGAAGATTTCATATCAGATCAATAGCAGAACACTTGGAATTTTATAACACTGTGTTTGCAAAATTGGAATTAATAAACAAAATCGAACAGATAAATAGATGGGTTTAAAATATCCATCTAACAAATAATGGGAAAAGTGACAGGTCAGAATTGTAAATTGTAACCTTAAATCAAAGGTATAGCAAACTCAAAAGCCACTCAAATCATAAAATATTCTTACTTAGATATATCTAAACAGAATCATAAGGGAAAAATAACAAATTAATACACATAAGAACGCAATTAGAGTACCGATGTTCGATGAGAAGAACTGTGGTGCGAGGAATAGGTGGCCAATAGTCACAGATGACATAAACTGAGGAGCGGTGGCCGATTAGAGGAGGCCGGTGTGAGGCGGCGATGATGAGAGGAGAAAGGGCATGTCGTGAATGGAAGAGGATGAACCCATTTCTATATTTACCTTCTCTTTTTTTTATTTTTATTTAAAACAATTGCATATTAATTTAATATTTTATTTTAGTTAATATTAATATGCAAGGGAATTCCATTCCCCTTGCAAACTCCGTTGGAAAGTGCAAAATCTGCAACGGAATACTTTCCGTTGGAAGCGTCCCCTTGCAGATTCTTCATTTTCTTGTAGTGTTATGCCACAATCGCGACTTGTCACCAACAATCTGGAAAATGCTTGAATCACGAGCATAACACATTTTCGCGATCGCGACCTGCACAAATTTTAGAAACTTCTTCAACAATTTCTACCGGTTGCAAGTCCGTTTAACCGCCACAATAGTTTTCAACCGTCACATATGAAGAGACACTTATCCAGAATGAAAATCCACATGTCTAGGAGTGAAGAAATACAACTTTTCATCCAAGAGATGTTACTTTCGTGAAGAGACACAACCCTTCATGAAGAGACATGACTTTTCACTTCTATATAAGGATATTTCTCTGCAAAAATCAGATATAGTTTGCAAGGAGAGCTTTCTAGGAGAGTAGATTTCGTGTATATGAGTGTTTGAGAGTTCTTGATTTTCTAGTTTAGAGAGAGTTTATGAGTGAATCGATCATTTCACGTTCACTTCATAACTTTTAGAGATTTGTGATTTTCTTGAGAGAGTGTGATTACAAGTCATACTACCAATAAAGTCTTTTGTTCTTCAAATTCATGCATTTCAAGTTTACAAAAAGAATATAAAGTCCGAGAAGAACTTCTGCAGAATCGAGACCGGATTACAAACTGACCCAGTACTTGCTTGGAATTGACAACTCTCCTTGGATAGGAACATCACCATTCACTGCATAGAGTGAAAAGGTTTGATCTCCCTTTAATTCGTTTGGCATAACTTTGAAAACTTGGTTTGTTTTCCTACATATACTAGACTTTCACGAAAGTTATAACATGTCTATGTGTTCTAATGTGCTTAGTATGATGGTTATAGGCCTAACAGTTAAATCCAGCGAAACGGTTAGTCTTTGAGTTATTTAAGATTGGTATGGATTAGGTGGACCACTAGATTGAAATTTAGTGCCTTGGGGTTGAATTTTATTATACATACATTAGGATTGGAAAAGTTAATTCTATGTCTTTTTTTTTTACTATTTTCTCACTTTTCACCAATCTTTACTTTTCCCCCTCTATATACATTTATTTAAAAGAACTAACTTTTCTGTTAATTAATTTATGCCTTCGAGAATAAATAATAAATAATATACACACGTTTACCTTGTTTTATTTTAGTCCTCGGAATCATTCTTTCGAGAATTGATCATTAGTGAATGAAATCCCTTTCGCGGGCAGAGATAAAAGCCTTTACAGTTTATTTACAGAGGTTGCTTCCATTCTAGATGTATGATCATATACCACCAAAATCCACACAGTTTAGCTAAGTCCTCTGAGTGAGGATATACCACTTAACTAAGTTATCCCAAGCCCAAACTAAATCTCATTAACTTGAGTTTTGTAACAATTTTTCTTCAAAGAAAGATTGGACTCTTTGAGTGATTTGGCTCAAGAGTTCTATAACAAATGAATTTGCTAGTACTGTGTCCATGGAGGGATGATGTGAGCAGATTAAATAGAGTTTTTTTTTAAGAGTATGCACTTAAGAATTCAATCAACATCTTCTTCAATGGTTAAGACTGCTATGAGCAAACGACATTTTTTCCGACGTGTTTTTCTTCTATTTATTTTTTCAATTTTCTAACATTTCGACATTTTGATGGGACTGAACTAATTGAAGGGGCAGCTGGGGTCGACATTTTTTAAAAAAATACTCTCCCCCTTTTCATATGAGTGTCTTTTGTAGAGAGAGTTACAAAACCAAGAAAACAATAATTGATATAGTAGAAAGACTAATCTACCCTTAATTAAATGGTTTGTTTGGTTTCGTGCCGTATTTCTCTTGATGACACCAATCCCAACATTTTCTTTCTCACCCAATTAACATCACTTCCTCTCCACTCTTTTATTGCTGTTAATGTTCTTTTTATCAATTTTTTTGTTACTTGAGCTTAGAAGTTGGAGAGTTCTCCTATCCATAAAATTATAAGCGCCAAAAATTTGGAATGACTAGACTTTTGAAAATTTCACCAAAATAACAATTTGAATTACAAGAACAAATGTTTGCTTATATATACAAATACATTCAACATCTAAAAACAACATAAAATGGAACCAAATACATACAATTCCCGTTTTACTTTTGATCTCAATTTCAGTCCAGAATCTTCATTATTTGAAGAAGATTTTTCAAGTAATTTATTGCTTGATTTAAATAGTGAGCAAAGTCTTGGAGAAGGAGATGAACATTTCACCATAGCACAAGAATTTCATGATGAAGAAGAAGAAGATGAACAAAATTTTGCTGACTTGATGGAAGAATTAGATCAACAAGCATCGATTAACGCAGGTATTTCTTATTGCTAATTCATTGAAATCAGTTGAAGAATTACTTGTAATATGGTAAAGATAAAAACTCTTAATAATAACACAAAAATGAAAAAAAAAAAACTTAACTAAAATAACCTGTAGAAAACTGATTACAAGAAATTACAGCACAAAGTAGAATTGTGCTCACATGAAAGAAAGAAAGCTTAAAAGTAATCTGTAAAATTAGGAAGATATATTCCTAACATAATTCTGACTGTTTCCGTCATTTCCTTCTCCATCTTAACTTCATCCTCCTCCTTGGGTAACTCATTCAAATCAAATTCTGGCTCTACTTGTACATTCAAATCAATGTTTAACAGCTTTTTCATTATCTTTGTAGGCTCTTCTATTTTTGTTGCAGATCGTATTGGCAAGAGATCGAATTCATATGCAGGCAAATTCAAATCTATCCTTGATGGCTGAATAATGAATGGCTTCATTTCTGTCTTTTCGAACCCGTCATTCTTTTCCATTTTACCCGGTACCAATCTCTGGTTGTAATAGAAAGAAGCTGGTTTCATTTGTTATTAAAATCAAAAGTGAACTCTTCAACTTCTCATTTTGTCATTTACAAGACAAAATTAATTAACGGTAAACATGGACTAAACTTGGAAATTAAACTTTGAAAACAGTAAACGTCACTTAATTTGAAAGAAAAAAAAGGCTGCAAACGACACTCATATGAAAAAGGAGGGAGTACTTTATAAAACCATTGTTAAAAATGTAGCCTCAAACTTATGCACGAGCTAATTGTTGGAATCGTTACCTGATTTACCTCTATCGAGAATTAAAATTTTGTGCCATTAAAAGACTCTACAACACTTAATCAAAGATGTAAGCATACATTTGATTCAACCGATTATTCGATTGATGTTTTCGACCATTTACTCTTTTTCGTTAATAATTTCTTCAATGGACATTATTTATTACTTTCATTGCGATGATTAAAACTTGGTGAAACACCAACTGATGACATACAGAATAACGTTGACCACACACATATATAAAGACACACGTAAAGTATGCCTTCTTTTATTTCACCTTTTCATTTTATTATTTATTAATTTAATAATAAATAATAATATTTAGATAATCACCGCATAGTAATCACATACACATATACATACATATACATATGTAACTGATACATATAAATGTATATTAATCCATTTAGATATACATATAAATTAGTAATAAAGAAGAATTTAATATTAAATAGTAAGACAAGGATAGTAGATTATCAATACACCATTTTAATTTATTAACCAAAGTCATCTATCACAATAACGTTTCTGGTGATTTTCAACCCTAAACTCAGCCCAATTTCCAATTTCCGATTCCCGGCAATTTTAAAACCCCAAAACTCAACCCCAATTCCATGTGACACGGCCCGCAATTTTTCTCCCGCAATCTTGACCGAGGTTTCCCGCATTTTCTCTCCCGATGGCTTTAGATTGAGCCAAAAACTCGTCCAATGCCATTTTTAGACAGTTCAAGGCCCCGAAATGGGTCCGATACACATCTTTTTGCCTCAGAAAAGCTGCCAAGACATAGACAATAGCCTTAGGCACCACCGGAAGACTCTAGAAGAGCTTAGAATGGACTTGAAGCCTTTGGAATGTGCCTAGAAGCTTCCCAACCGACCTAGGTAGATATTTATGTGTAAAATATCTTTTGTATCTTATCTTGCTTCTAGCCATTAGAT
>CAOJBJ013155165.1:0-13515 GCA_948291685.1 Euphorbia celastroides
AATACATATGTCATATTTATGCCACATATTGAACTTGTGTAGCATTACATATGTGTTACATATACAATACATATCCCTTACATAAATTTCTCGAACTGATTTCATAACAAATGCAACTTTACAAATCATCAAATCCATTACATATACAATACATATGTAATAAATATGTCACACATAAAATTCCGATTTACAAAATCAATTACATATACAACACATATCCCTTAAGCAAAATTCTTGAACTGAATTGATTAGAAAAGCAACTTTACAAACTCATTACACATACAATACATACGCCACACATAAAATTTCGAACTGATTACATAATTTTTGCATATCATTACATAAGTCATACATATGCATTACATATGTAATACATATCCCTTAAATACTAAAAGTCATTTTATCAAACACATTGTATGCATATTTTAACTCCATCATCTTCACCTCTAATTATCAACTCTGTAATCCCCTTATATGCATCCTTGTTCATCTCTAATTATTATACATAAATCCACCAACTTCAACTTTGAGAAAAGCTCTGAACTATCAATTGGACTAGATGTGTCATCTTAAGAAGTTTAATCTTCAGTGACAGCCTGCGATTTCTATTTTAAACCAAACAATAACAAGAACAAGTAGTGATTAAACTATGCCAATTCTCAAGTTACAAACAAAACCTCCAACTTTTTGTTATCATCAGAGTATTTAGTTATCATATTTGGATTTCAAACATTAAAAACAACCAAAAATATGAGAAAATGATTTCTCAATTCAGTAAATAACATATTAGTCTAAAATTGAAGAGCCGCCAAAAATAATTTCGAATTTCGCAATTTTGCATTAGGCCATTGATACTAGAAAAGCTCGATTTCGTTAATATTGTAAATCAACCAAACATTATCTGATTGCAAATCTGTTTTTGGCAACAATGTCGCTGTTTTTAGCAACTCTTCTGGTAAATTACTCTTTTTATTTGTTCATTCAATTGTTTGGGCTTCCATTATCTGATAATTCAATCTCTTTCTGCTAGGTCTATATGAGTATGATCATGATTATTCAAAAGCTACTGCACTGGAGAAGGCAATTGGAATCACAGTAATAAGGCATAGTAAGAAGTTAGCTAATCCAACTTCATTTGATCCAGCTTGTAATTTTCTGCGATGTTGATGCGAACATGTTCCGACTAGGAGTGAAGAAACCTGCCGGAACAGCTGAAGAAATCGAGAAACACTTTGGCTGTAAATCCTCACAACTTATCATGGTGTGTGGCTATTATCATGATCATTTTGACTTGTCATAAGTTCATTGTGGATGGATTGGTGATAGATTGGTAATTTGTTTTTGTGATAGATAGGTGATCGATCTTTCACTGATGTTGTTTATGGGAATCGGAATGGCTTTTTCACAATTTTAACAGTTTCATTGAGTCTTTCTGAGGAGCCATTCATCGTTAGACTGGTTTGCCATCTTCTCCTCTCATAATTATGGACTATTCGGTGCACATTGTCTAAAACTGTTAATGCCAACTTTTTTATGTTCACCAAACATGTGTACGACTAATGAATCTAAATCTCGGCATTGTTGGCACGATATCTTATACTATGTGAGCTATCTGGGGTGAATGGGTTGTCGAATTTTGTCATGCATTTTTGTTTTTTCATTAATGACAGAGGCTTCTTTGGCATAGTTGAATATCTAAAATGTTGTTTGCCTTCTAGCTATGTTGTTCTATATTGCGTGATCTACTTGTTGCTTGCATTTTCATCTACCATAAGTAGCTCAACGTGTTTGTTAGACTTAGTTATCTTTTCTCCACACTGAACAATAAAATGAGTTGAGAGTAAAATGTAAACTTAACAGTTTTATTTCATCAACCTGGAGGGTGATCTGTATTCATAACTCATCTTTGCTCAAATGCACATATGCATGCGTTCTGTGTATGACTGGCATACCTCGATTGCGCATTCGGTTTGAAGATTATTGCTTTTAAATTGCAAATCTTTCCTGAGTAGAATAAGTATACTACATAGTTTAATTGACTTATCCTTCATATTTTTGTATTTCCTTGGTAATTTGTTTTTAAATTGTAGCTGTCCAACTGTGCTGCATTTTTTTGAGTGTTCATATATCAATCTGTTACTGTTCTGTTTCAGTGTTTCAGTTTGCATCTTCGTATATTCTGTGTTCAGCTTCTTAACTTTTTTGTTTCATATGACTGTTTACCTGTTTCTGGTATAATTTATGTTCTTAAATATGTAATGCGGTTATGCGTCGATAGTTTTGCTTCAAGTTGTTGTATTTTGTATTTTAAGATTTGTTTATAAAGGTTATGGAAGTGTTTTGTTCGAGGAAGAAGCTGTGATTGTTTTTGTTTGTTCACATTTGCAAAAGAATTTTGCGCAATCTTCTGTCCTCGTACTTTACTTTCTTCAGCAACTTGTCTAATACCTGGAAGTGTTTTGTTTGTATTTTCAGTCTAGTTGAAGCTACTTTAGTTCTGCAAATAGGGTGTTCTTGTTTTCTTCCAATTTCCGATTTTGAGAAAGTAACTGATACTAATCGATACAGTTATCGAGCCATCTTGTCTATTGTGAGTTTTCTTGCATGATGTATTTACTCATAATTCAGTAACTATTTTCCTCACTCAGTAAATAGTTTTTGGTTTTAATTGTATTGGGTGTCTGAAAGTGTTGAGAGAACAAACAGATACGATGCGCAATGTTCACTATGATCTATTTTCACATTGAAATGTGTACAGAGTTTCACCTGTTCGATATATACATGGTTTTGAAGCTGAAATTAGACAAACCGTTCGGGCCAGGTTCAATCAGAACCTTAACCTTAACCTATGTGGTGTAGATTGACTGACTGGTTAATGAATTTTGCATGATTTTCCTCTTTGAGCAACCGGTGGATGTATAAAAGTATTCTTTTGAGACAAAATTACCTCTGAGCATTGTTAGTCGAAATTAAAATGATACTTTTGAAATTATTGACCTTAATAATAAAGTGATTCTACCTTTTATTGTAACTGTTTATGGTGGTTATTTTTCCGTTCCTCAATTTCTTTCCGGTTGTGGTGATACACTTCAGGGGTTAAATTTGTTGTAATTTTTTAAGTGATGTCTGACTTATCAAATTTTTACATTGTTGATACTCAAAATACCTTATTTCAGTACATTAAAAAATTATGTTCACTATATACAAAGAGAAGTAATAAATTATTAAAAATTATACATTTTTTAATATGTGTCGTTAGAATTCATAATTGTATTGAAATAGGATAAGTTAGATTTTTTTAGGAAAAAGGAGAATTTCATTTCAACTGAACTATCAAGTACATCTTACTTTATACATGAATATAAATTCCGTACATCAAACAAAATACACAACCATAATCAGACAAACAAAATCTCACCCCATAATGGGAGATAAAAAAAACTTGCTAGAAAAACAAGAAGACATAAATGATGGAACACAACCTTAGATACTGCACTTGAAAATTTATTAAATAAGTAAAAATCTAGATGTTGAATAAATAAGGAATTACATAAATAATATTTATTGATGTTTACAAGAGGGCAACCTTTTAGGCTTTTCTTTACAAAATGTAGTTCAATCGACAATGTAAAATAAGTTTGTGAAAAGAGAATCGAATTTAAATTTTACAAAAAAGACTTGCGGAGAGAGTAGAATCCTTTTCAAATAAAAAATCATGCAATTACAGTTACACTAAACATAGAGAAAAATGTTCTCCACATACCGAATGTGGCTTGAATAGAGAAGTCTAAATATTGCAAATTATAATTGAGTTGCATCACATGACATTTAAGTTAAAATTCTAAGATTCACTACCAAAGAATGAATTTACATGCATCAATTTTTTATATAAAGAATCAAACAATTAAGTATAGAGACATGAAATATGAAAGAAACAGAAAACAAATAAATAAATCAATAAATGCTTCTGAGTTCTGAGATGTGAGACAGGTAAACCAACTGTCAATAGCCAAAAACCATAAATTCCCTATTAAATTTTCGTTCAAACTTTGGACACAACATTAGATTTTTGGATGCCAAAAACCTTCCTCATTTTGCAGTTGTGGGGCCAATATTCACTATGCTTGTTAGATTCTTAAATCTAGGAGTGTGATTATTACAACCAAGTAAGGTTGTTATAATCGAACAGAAAAATGTATTTAAACAGTTAACATTAGTACACTCAAAGCCATAACAAATAGTCGTTTGAGATTCACACAATTTCTCTTTTCAACTTAATTTAAGTATAATTAAGTTTAATTCAATTCAGACTCGGTAAGTTAAGTTCAATTTAGTCTACATTTAATAAGATTAGTTCGAAATTTTTCATATTAAACTTGATATTATTAACAATAAAAAATTAATAATGATGATGATGGATAAAAAATATTGATTAACATTAATAGTAAATTATGATACTTATAAAAATTATTATTAGTAGTTATATAGTTCATGGCTAATATTGTAAGTAATGAAATAAAATAACATAATGAAATAATGCTTTTCAAGACTAATATTTCATTGAATCTCAGTTTTATTCAAAAAAATTCATTGAATCTCAAATCTACATTCCCTAGCATTTTTTGTTCCACCGTTCAATGCAAACTTGATAACTACAGTTTCGTTAATACTTAATGTTTGACTTCTTATTTGAGACCTAATTTTAATTTTCAGGGAATTTGAGTTTGGTATGTTATTAGTTATTACAATGATGCTTCTTATCTAATAATTTAAATTGTATAATTTTTTTTTTGCTAAATTGTTATATGTATTTGTATATATCAATTATATATTTTTATGTTGCTTAACAAATCTAAACTAGTCTAAGCATGAACCAAAAGATGTATTAATTCTAAAAAGTGAGTCGCTAGTCCTTGTTATGTCAATCTTGAAATTTGGTCAAAAAAATTAAGTTGTCTCCATTACCAATCATATTTTGTTACTGGTATATTTGGAGTAGACAATGATCTTCTCTAAATGGCAATTCAATAATATTAACGGTAAGCTTACTATATTTATAACAGTAATATGGATGGACACAACCCATATTGCTCATATAGTTTCATATAAGTTTTGTACAAACAGTCTCAAAAATCAATTTTATTTTTCAAATTCGAGTTCTTCTTACCTTTTTCACAAAAAATATGAAATATTATCATTCTTAGAAGACCGATCAACAGCAATTGTATAAGAATTGTAGATTTGTTCTTTTCCTATTTGTTTGAAATTGACATATTTAAATTTTATTTCAATTTACGAACAACTTTTTGTAAATAAAATGAATTGACGATTTAAATTAGATTCTCAAAAAAGTTTAAAAAGCCATATGTAAATATACAAAGTTTACTTGTTATTCCAATTTCCTTATAAGTTGGATTTCGTTAACTAACCTTTTAAACATTTCAAGCTTACACGCCGAATAATAGTAATATGCATAATAATTAGGTGAAATGTATTGATATTTCTCTAAACTTGACGGAAAGTCGGAAGACACTTTGCATTTTAAAAAGTTTTAGCTATCTCCTTGAACTCGAAAAAAGTACACCAGTTTAACTCGTGTCAACTTTTAGTTGGTTTAACTTTTCAAAGATTTAATTTCATTGATTTTTTTTAATTAGAAGATAGACAAGTGGTAATGAGAGTGAGTTTATATTAATATACTCTTGCCAAGTTCAAAGACTAGTTGAAATTTTATAAAGTTTAGGATGATATTTTACTTCTCTCTTCAAATTTAGAGTTTCGTTCTTTGATGCATTTTGCCTAATGATTATAGTTATGACCAAAAAAAGAAAGAAATTTCCCAATTTTTTTTTGTGTCCTACACCCTACAAATCGGGAATTTTTAGGGAGGACCGGGGTTATTTGTGGTCCTCTTTACATCAATGGTTCACACTTTTTAGTGATTGATTAATTTCATTAAAAAGAAAAAGTGAGTGGGATCATATTAAAGAGGAGCATTTGAATCAAAGAAGGGTCCTTTATACCGAGTTTATGGTAAAAAAAGCCATATGCACAGAGAGCTTAAAAGAAACTTCTTATTAGCGTGACGTTTGAACGAGTATATTTTAAATATCATAACCTATATTCAAATTACAAATATTAAAAAGTCTCTCATCCGTAATTATCGTTTTAATTAACCTTTTTGCATCCCTACCATCTAATATAATCCTTGTACGTCTTACTAATGAGGCACTTTAACTTCCTATTTTTTTTGTCTTAAATCTTTATAATAGACCTATAAGCAATAAGCCAAAATTAAAATGCAATTAAAAGTTCTCTTTTAATGAAATCATTTTGAAAGTCGTCTCCTTATCTCGTAGCATAACCTTTGCAAGCTATAGATCTTTAAATGATAAAGGTCTTAACCTCTTGATTAAGACTAAATGACTATTGATTTTAGAAAATACATAATTTTATGTTTATTCATAAAATGATATATAAACTTCAAAACTTTGAAATAAAACTAGTTATAAATTACAAACATATTGGTTGTATTTACTTTTAGCCATGAAAAAACACACACATCAGTTTGACTAAGGAAAGAAGCAAAATAAAAGTATCTCTATATTTTCCCTGTATATTTATCTACGTTATTTTCCTTTCATATTCCTGATTTTCAAAAAGATGTTTCCTTTATTTTCTTTATGGTCAGCCATAACTATATCGTCATTAGATCTTGGGTTTGAAATTCAATCTCTTCAAGAATTAGTAAATTATTCAAAAAAAATAAATCATATTTATGTAGATTTATATAAATTTTTGAAGCTAATGTTACATTAATAAAATGACAAGAAAAATAGATTTGAATATTATGAGTCCTCATATTTATAATGGCGAAATTCATATGCTATAGAAAACTATTTTTGTCGTTTCGTTGAACTACTTCAATAATCATTAGTACAAAGGTATTTTTATTTTTTCCATAATTATATTACTGCTTTAAATTTGAAATAATTTTTTGTTTAATCTCGCAGTCTCCGAATTGGGAAAAGAAATGATATAGGATTTGACAAATAAAGTAACGAACATCCAAATGAAAAGATTAATGTATTTTGGCCTTACATGCATAATTAAATAATAATATCACTATTATTCATTATCACTATTTGAGCTGGAAACCATGTTGAGACTTTCCTAATTCCCCAAAAGTCACAGACATAAACTCCCTACTATGTTAAACATCTCTAATTTTCTTATCATAATTTTTCAAAAGTTTAATTCTCTCTCTACCAATATTGCGCCCATAGAATTCGCCCATAGAATACTTTACTTACCTAACCATAGAATACATTATGTCTATTCGCCCATAGTTAAACACGATTTACTTTACTCATTTTAATGCGCCCATAGAATACATTACTTACCCAAGAAGAATATCAAAAACTATAATTAAATCATGAAGTGATTAATAATATCCACATGAAAAGCATATATAAATATAAAAGATTCTTATAATCAATCTAATTTAACCCTGTCAAGCATTGAGAAATTGTACAAGAACTACCTGATATTACATCTCTATGTATGAATATGGATCACAAGGGGAAGAACCAAAATTTTCACTCCAAAAGCAAAAAATAAATTATAATATATAGTGATAAAAGAGCGAAAAAAGGAAAATTACATCAAGATTGCATAGCGCATGCTGTCATTTACCATAAGATGGTTGATTTCCGAGAAGTGGGAGAAATCGGCGGCGGAAACCCAAACGCCGTCGGCGGCGGCGGAGTGGGGTTGAGAGAAGCAAGAGACAAGTGAAAATGGCGAAAGAAGAATACTTATTACAGCAGAAATTCCACTGATCCAACCATGATTATGTCTTCTGGTTCTAGCAGCGACAAAGATTGGGAACTGATGCTGATGATCTCCAGCGTTGACCAGCATGCTTTCATCCGCAACCCGACAGCTTTTTCTGATCATGTTCTGCATAGTTGGAGGGTTTCACGTGACCTTAGATTCTGTGTTTTTAAGGTTTCATGATTATAAGGTGGGGAGATTTTGGTTTAGGAAAGACTGGTTTTGAAGGAGAAGGAAAGGTTTGCTTTATGATAATGGCAAGTTGTTGGTATTGCTGGTAGTGCTTGTGCTAGTGTTTATCACACAAAGGGTGGGTTTGTGGGTCACTTTCATTGGCCCCGTCACTTATATTTATAATGGAATTTTGTAACACTGGTTTTAGTATTTTGTATGGTTACTTTGTTTTTTTTTTATTTATTGTCCATTCAGTTCAGTGAAATTTTATCTTAATTAAATGACAATCAACTCAAGTCGCACATTTAACTATAATGCGTGAGTTTTTTAACAGAAATTTTCTACTATTACCAGCCTAACACTTGAAACTTTATTTAACCGATATTAAACCGCTTACCTCCCACCTAGACTAAGTATGCCTTGGTATATTCTGTAGTTAGTTTGATTGTTGATCATCACAGCCAAATGTATGGTTACTTGTTTTTTTTTAATTTATTTTCCATTCGGTTTACCAAAGTTTTATCTTATTAAATGACAATCAACTTAAATCGCACATTTGGTTGTGATGGATGAGTCTTTTAACAGAAATTTTCTACGTTTAACAGCCTAACACTTAAAATTTTATTTTAAGTGATATTAAATCCGCTTACCTCCCACCTAGACTAGGTATCCCTTCTTGGTATATTCTGTAGTTATTTTGATTGTTGAACATTACATTCAAAGGTATACTTTGGCTTAAATTTTAAGCTATAGTCTTATGACAATTAATTTGGATGTAGTTTTATTGTTATACTTTTCAATGTAGATGTGAGAAGTGTCTTAGGCTTGAAACTCAGCTTCTTCAATAATCTGTTAATTACTCAAAAAAGGCTGCATATATAAATACCCATATGAACTTGTTCGTAATTGTCTTTCAACACAGTGAACTTTCAAATATTACAAATAACCCGCTGAACTTCATGAAAGTTACAACTAACTATATCAACTTGTTAAAAAGTGTAAAAAGTAATTCTCAAACAATGACGTGACGAACAAAATAAAAGTTTGAAAAGTCATGTCTCATGTCAATATTAGGGGTTATTTATTTTATGTTTTTTTAGCAAGTTGAGATAGTTAATTGTAACTTTCATGATATTCGACAGGTTATTTGTAATTTTAAAGTTCAACGAGCTGAATGATAATTTCGGACAAGTTCCTAAGGCTTTGGATGCATTTGGCCTTAGAAAAGTTTTATGACATATTATCATAATGTTTTGAACTAGGTCTGTTCGTCGGACGGGCTGGGATGAGGTCAGGCGGGGTTTAATCGGGTTTTTGAAGGCTATGAGGTCATCTTGAAAACTGGCATATGGTATTTAGAAAGCAAGCTGATGCATTTATTGAAAATTAAAGGAGTTATGAGGTTATCTTGAAAGTTTAAGAGGGCAATCAAATTTTTTTAAAACAAATTCGAGAAATTGCCGATACATTAGGAGTAAAACCAAGTTATAATTGGATATTACTTGCCATCTTAGAATTGGTTACTGACATGGTATCATAAATCCTAAAACTAAGAGGTTAAAGCATCTAAATGTGACAACTTTATTTGTTTCATACACTTACAAAACATGATAAAATAAACCTATATTATACTCGCTTTGTGTCTAATGGAAATTCACAAGTAGTAAAATGTTAAAAATAATTAAAAAAAAACTTATAATTGAGTCTTACTTATTAGCTTGAACTGATATTTATAATTTTTTTTAAAAAAACCCTGGAAAACAATGTGTTCCCCAAAAAAGAAAATGGGTTCTATAATATTAATATTTTGTTTTGTTTTCTAACACAATGCATCAAAAGTTCTTCCTTTGCCATGAAGTGATAGTTATTTTCTTTTTTTTTAAAAAAAAAAAAGAAACGAACGGTACGAAAAACCTTTCATTTTAGGATGTTTCTATTAATATTTCTTATTTGTTAAATGAAATATTTTTTTATTAACATAATAAAATACGTACTTATTCTTCATAATGACTCTTCACTTTCCAAACGCTGACATGCTTAATGAAATTCGTACCCAATTTATGGATTACACAATCTGCCTTGTCGCTTTAAATCCTTCTTCTTTTTGAAAAACAAAACATTGAGACGTAACTATAGCTAAAGAGAGAAATTAGACTCGAAAGTTTTAAAAAGTTTAGGGTTCAAATAAATGAAATGAATATTGATAAAAAAAATGAAATGAATAGAAACCTTTGATGTGATAAACTAGTAAAGTCGAAGAGTTCAGATTTACAATATGAAAAAGTAAAGAGGTTAAAAGAAGAAAAATAAAAAATTAGAGCGTTAAGATAACATATTTGGGTTGGTCCTTTTTCATCCCTTGGTTTTGTGGGGTCTGCTAATTATCTTGCCAAACATACCGACAAAGCTGCCTAATTATATGCACTTATTTTACATCGAATTTAGTCACTTCTTTTTCATATAATTAAAAAAGCACCATTTCTACTAAATACGATATGACATATTATTTTAATTCACCCTGCTTTACATTTAATCTAAATGAAAGATTTCGGTTAGTATGCGTTTGAATCAGAGAGGCACAATTTATTTGAAATTTTTTTATGTCAAACTACTGTACACTTTATTATATTTTGGTTGAATATATCGGACCCCTGCACCTATGTCACTCTTAAATGTTTAAAGGATTTGGATTCTTTAACGTTGGGAGATTGTAAAGTTGTAAAGTTAAAATAATCTCGTCTATCCATGCATTTTTAATGGTTGAGATTCAATTACATCATGGACCTACAAATTATAAAAATTAAATCTCAACCATTAAAAATGAATGGATGGATAAGATTGCATAAACTTTACAACTTTATCCATCTCCAACTTTAGAGAATCCTAATCCATGTTTAAAAGCTCATTTCACTCTCCTCAACTTTTATTTTTTTGAATAATTAGTAAATCTTTGAAGATGTTGTGTTTCGAATCCAAAACCTTCCACCAACATATTGAAAGTTGTACCATTTGACCAAAGGCCAATTAATTCGCTCTCCTAAACTTATATAAAACATACTTCCAAATTTCCAAATATCACATTTCAACTTTTAGTAGGTTAGAAAAAAATGACATAGAATCACTAGCGCGACTCAATTTTCATGACCGCAACTTATTCGAATCTTAGAATCTTTTCTGAACGTCTTTTGGATAAGAATTAACTCAAAAGACATACTCATTCATGAAAAGTCGTGACATTCCTGTATTTATGCTATAAATAGGCCTGAATTCGTGCATTAGATGTAGATATGAGAAAAGATGGTAACTTGTGCTATGTTTCAATTTTCTCTGTTTGGTCTTAAGTTTTCACAACATTCAATATTAAGTTCTTCCATCATTCTCTGATTTTATCCTGTTGAATTTTCGGATTAGAACTTTGAAATAGTCTAAATTGGAAAATGACTATATGACTTCAGAGATTTCCAAGCATTTATTCTTTAGTATTCGTCTTCTTCAAACAATTCTCTTAACGTTCATCTTCTTTGGTGATTGGTGTTCATCGTCTTCAAGCGGGCTTCAACAAGTTAATCATTATCATAGGCAAATTCCCAACATTTTCCTCTTAACTATTTGACTAATAAATTGGTTTATATGTGTCACATTATTCAATTACGTGTATTAGACAAGTACAGAATTTGCAATTGTTAGTAGTTATATTTTGTTTGTATCAAATCAAAACCTATGGTTTAGTAATTACTACTAACCAAAATTTAAAAAAAGAAAGAAAAAGAAAACAAAGAAATGAGGTGGCACTTTGGTACCCGTAATATGTTATGGAAGAATCAATTGTAATTGTGATGGAGACACCCATATGATATGATCAAATTTTGCTCCATTAAAAGTGTCTTTTCTCCAATTACTTGCTATCAAATTGCACATGTAATTTCACTGCAAAAAAATATTACTATTTTTGGAGTAACCTTACAAAACATTACTTAATAGGACATGTACTTCAATCATATTAAAAAGCACAATTTTTTTAATCAGTTTTATGTTTTAATATAGCTATTACGTTATAAAATTGAAATTTCTCTCATATACCTTTTGTCTTAATGAAGTTAACCCAGGATGCAAGCTTGAAAACAGATATTTCAACTAGGTTGATTAATATGTTGAATTAGACCCAAATCAGTACCCAAGATATTATTATAAAGGGGCAAAAATAAAGCTTGCATGAATTTATGAGAATTCCTATTACCATAATCATGTGCAAAAACATTAATGCAAAAGATGAACACCGAACCACCAAAAATTGGAGTTGTGAATATTTAAAGTTGAACATTTTCAGATATTAATTTTACTATTTTGATAGCCTTTGTGTACGTATTGATTAGAGGTGTGTACGAGGGTTAAAAAGCACATCAACATTTCACCAATTTAAGTATCTGAACAATTTCATTCACGTTTGACCAGTCTCTCTAATTGTATCATATCTTTCAGTTTGCTACCTTAAACATTAAGATATTATATATGCAAAATGCAATGTTTATTCATAAAATTGGATCACATAACAAGATAATATTGATCATCATTGTGAATATGACATTGACATCTCCTATACCCAACTAGTGTATGTCCTAATCGGCACCTACACATATTTTTCCTTATTTAAAATTGCAGAGATAATTTTTCACTTATCCACCTTCAAATCATTATTACAATCATTAGTCACCTCTTTGTCTGCCATTATTCAGTATTTCAATTGAAAATCAGGCACGCATTAAAGTTACTCTCTTGGTCTTTTGTTGTTACAATTTTCTCATCCTTACTTATGAGCGAATAAATTTTTTTATTGGATAAATTCTGATGTATGACTTACGTAAGTCATAATACTTCATATTAAACTCAGTTAAGAGGATTTCATTAGTGGCTTAGGTCATGTTCTCTTCACTTTCAGTTCAGTTAAGTTCAGGTCACGTTCATTAATTTTAATTGAAAAGTTAATGTAAACAAATTAAGATTAATTCAATTAAGTTAAGTTCAGTTCAGGTTTTAAAAGTTGAAGAGAACAGGACCTTACAGTGAAAATAAATTATCTTTATCATTGGTGTTGCTTTTGTTTTTCTTTTACCGTATAAAAAACATTTTTATAATTAATTTTTTTGAAGAATTAGAATTTTGAAGGAGTCAAGGTTCGATTCCTAGCTATCCCCATCCAAGCAATTTGAATATACCACTTGACCAAAAGTCAATTGATATTCTTATAATTAATTTGTTTTAGTAGCTAATAGTTTTCTTTTGTCTAAAACTCTAAATAAATATATGTTTGTTAAAATTTATATAATTAATAAAGTAATTCAATAAAATGAGTATCAAAGAAAAGTTCCAGTACTTTCTTCTTAATTTTTTAAGATATATGAAAAGGAAAATAACTTTTTCTTTCTATATTTAAATTTGTGGCTCATAATATTGAACTAAAATAATTAGTGCGGCAGTAGTGATCCTAGTGATTGGATCTCTACAATA
>CAOJBJ013155212.1:0-20409 GCA_948291685.1 Euphorbia celastroides
TCTTTCCGAAAGAAGAAGGAAAACAGTGTTTAGGAGCGTACCTGTTCGCCAGAACAACGGTACGATTGGTGAGGAAGTCGGGTCTGTTCTTCACTGCGCTTTATCAGTGTTCGAGTAGCCTGCAGAGAGCATATGGTGGTGACATAACCCCGCACTCTCTACTCCCAGTCCCCGTCTCCCTCAATAGGTCGGGTTATCCTCGGATCATCCCGTCCTTCCATCGTAGAATGATAATGAGGAAGGATGAAAAGGCGGATTACTTATCCTCGATACTCGGGTATGGTTGGACTGATACACATACCGGCTTTACTTTACCAGGGGCATTCTAGTTAAGCTGCCTAGGGGCTCCCACTCGCTATTGTCCAAAGTCAAAGTCTCAATTTCTTCCCGGAGTTGCATGTCCACCGCTTGTAGAGACAAGCAGGCTCCGGACGCTTTGAGGTCAAGGGTTTGGTCTGGGGCGCAAGGTCGACTGTCCGGGAATCCCTTTGATTAGGATCGAAAAGTCTTTTTGAATGGGAAAGAGAATAGAAGTTCTTCGTCTTCGTCCACTCCTCACGGTTGATCACTAACTTTTCAAAGTGAATCTGATATGGATATCTCCTTATTTCATTAAATAAAAAATAATCTATTTTATCAGAGAAGTCACGTCTTACTTGCATAGACTGTACTATGACTTTGCTGCGAAAAAGGGTATTAGTATGGACTGCGTGTATTCTCTTCGTCGGATGGGACTGCTGATTCAGATTCGGCGAACGGGGATTCGGATTCTCTAGTTGAAGTTGCTAATGCGGATTCCTCTCCCCGGGGGATTCAGATGTGGATTGGATTCCGCAGCTAATGCTGCTTCATACCTCGCTTCGGGGAAGTCTAATTCTTTTCCTTGCTTCAAGAGTTTTCTTTGAAATGCCTAAAAAGGTTTTATTGGTGGCCTCTGCTTTACCATTAGCTTAGGGTAGTAAGGAGACGAAAGATGATGTTCTATCCTATATTTCTCCTCTTGCAAATATAATACATCTTATTAGATCACCAGCGCACATTGAAAAGGGCCAATGAGCTGAAAGCGGATGCAAAGAAGGGTGCATGAAGAAGATATTTTACAGACTTCTTCACATGATTCTAGCAATCTTCTTCCATGGTCGGCCAGTACCTTCTTTCTTAATCTTATTGCTAAGCATTTACTATTAACATGATCCCCGCATACTCCATCATGAAATTCAAAAAAGAAGAACTTCTACTTCGGCTTTATTTCATTGCTTGTCCACGGACAGTCTTTTTAAAGAGTTCTCCCCCTCTCATGAAGTAGCGAGTAGCCTGGCGCCTTACGTACTCTTTCTCTCGGGGAAGCTTTTCTTTTCAATGAAATTAAATTCTAGATGTAAAAAAACCATGCTTTCCCATCGTCTAGGTCGTCTTTATTCGGGTGCTACAAGACTATCATCAGGCTTCTTACCTTTTTCCAGTCTCTCCATTTCTTCTGTCAAATCATCATATTTAGGCCCCTCTATCCCATGGGGGGTTCATCAATCCTCAAAACTTCCCTTTCTTGAATCCAGGGGTAAAGACGAATTCCATCCGGAATTCTCGCTTAATAATAGATTAGGCAATGAGCCGGTTTCTTTTTTTTTCTCAATTATGACAGAGGTACGTAGTCGCTATAGCGAAACTATTGGAGCGCAGGCACTTTAAATTAAAAATGGACGCTAAGTTTGAAAGTATATCCGCTAGCTTCTTGCTAGGTATGTGAAGAAATTCAATCAGCTCCAGAGCTAGGACTTCTATGTATAGGTCTAGGTCTAGGTCTAGGTTGAGGGTTGAGGAGATTTACTTAATCTTAGCAGCTACCCTACTTATCCCAGCTACTGACTCGATAGCTCACAAATTGAGTCGACTGTGATTCTTCTTGTTCCGCTGTGAATGGTATCGTTATCGTATGAAGTTCTTTTTCCGGGAATTTGACTAGCAAAAGAAATGAATAGAAGATCACTTCTTAGGTAAGAAAGATGATCTAACTCTTTTATTGCAACTTTGGTTACCTCGCCCTTGCTAAGAGTCTAATAATTGAATTTCTTTTCTTTCGTGATTAATAAGAAAGACTTGCACGCCCAGGGAGGCGCCATGTCCTTTCTCGAGGCTCTGACAAGACCATACTCGAGTGTCAAGTTGAGCCGAATCCCAAACTCGCTATTGTGGTGGAGCCAAAATATTCCACCTGTCCTCCATCTAGTCTAGCCTTCCTCCCCCTGGTAAGAGACTTTCTCTCTCTTGTCAATCTTATGTGCTAGCGTAGTGACTCTATACTCTACAGAGCATTTCACCTTTCTCTGCTGTTGTTCTATTCCCAAGTGTGGGATCTCTTTCAAAAAATGCCCAGCCATAGCCGCTTTTGGATGACCCTTTCACTACGGCTTATACCTTGCAGGGTGAGAACTCTATATGCATAGGTCTACCGCTGTCAGCGGCTGCTCTCTCGGCATGCCCAAGTCCAGCCCTGCTATGAGGGAGGATGGTCAATAGATGTCTCGTAAATAAGGCACTAAGGCTAAGCTTTAGTCAGCTCACACCGAAAAAATCTCTTCCTACTCGCCCGGAAGATTCCCACGCTTCTGTACGTGGACTAGACTAGGCAAGGCGTTTCGGAAAGAAGAACTACCGCATATAGCAGATCCAGCTCTGCCTCTTTGGACTCACTAGCCTAAGGCTTAGCCAAGACAAATTTTTACGTTGATAGAAATTTATACCTAGCATTTTGGGATTGAGCTCTACCAAGTAAGATTACCTCTGAAGTTTGAGAACCAGCTGGAACTTGGATTGCTGAGGCTGTATAATATTTATGTATTATATACAATACAGGATAATATTAAGACTATCAAAGAAGATGAACTTGCGGGTAATATACTCTAAGACTGAGAAAGGAATTTGGTCCCTCTGGTTTTGGCTCTCACCAACTAGACTATGCCATTTCCCCCATCCATCTTTCTTTGAAGTGAAGGCCGAGTGAACGGCTAAAAAACCAAACTGATAGCATTTTCGGCCGGTCAGGAAGAAAAGGAGATTGAGAGATCGCACTTCACCTAACCACGAACTTTCTCCGTTAAGCAAACGTGATAAGAAACTTGACTTTGATCAGACGGGGTACATCTTTATAAGAAATGTTCATAATCGGGTAAGCACGGAAGAAAAGCGGTAGGAGAAAGAATGTCAAAACTTGCGCTGGAGAATGAATGAACGTCAGATCTTGAAAAAGAGCTTTCTTATCTTACTCGCTCGCACCTAAATCTCCTATTCCTGCTTGACCATTTCTCTTCTCAGTACTTGCTAAAAGAAGTCTTCCGGGTAAGTAAGAGAGTCAGAATCAAAGCCAATTCCATAGGAAGGCCCATGACTCAGTACTTATGGTATTTTGGCCGAATGGTAGTGGGTTCTCGGGTCCCGAGCGTACCGTTCTTATCCGTCCTAAGTTCTTTTTTCTTGCTTTCGGTCTACACAGCTTGTTCTCTTTCTCGTCAAGCGAAATATTTCCTAAGCCTTATTTTCTTGAGTCAAAACCTCTTGCTTCATCAACGTCACCGCTACGCCTACCGTAATCCGTAACCTGTCGGTCTTCATTCCGCCCAGCTAGGAGGGCACTTAGAGTAGAGGCGAGCTTCCTCACTCCCCTAAAGGTAAAGGGTCATCCAACTAGAAAAGGCTAAAGTGCGCCTGAAAAGTCTCTAACTTAGAAATGGAGCTAGCTAACAAGCAGGGGTAAACTACTAGACATACCGCAGGAGAGAAAGCGGCAGACATTAAGTAAGGCTATTCCTCTACTCTAGCAAGACAGATAGAGGTAAGGGATCTTTGCTCCTCGTTCACATCCTTCGCGTATGAGTTGGGGCCTTCTAGTTCTTGATGACCTTTGTTCATGCCCCTGGTGAGCAGTGGTCTCAAGGCAGTTTATGACTACCTAGAACACGGTTCGCCTTCGATGTGAAGAATGAAAACCTTCACACCAGAAGACCTGGATTGGTTTGAGAGGCGTATAGGTCCTGTCTTACCATCCTGCGACTAGGTATTCCACCGCTTACTGGTTGCTCCCTTGACTTGAGGGCGCGGGCAAGGGTTTCTTTGGTTCAGCACCTTCTAATGGAGAAGTTCCCAGAATTCTCCTAGTAGCTCATAATGTAATTCCCATTCCTGCTACAATACCGACTATTCATTCTATTTTTGGAAATAGGCAATCAGCCCTTAGCGCCCTCCGACGGTTTGTTCTTGCCTTCGATCCTTCCAGCCTCGCTGGTTTGAAGTTAGAATTTTAATTATGCTTCTTCGTCGCTAGGCATTCCACAAGAAAGCCCGATCTCGCCAGTGCTAATGAATGTCTATCTTCACTCGCTGGATGTTCGTTCGAATGGGTGAGCTTGTGTCATCAGGTCAGCTTTTTTATTTACGCTAAGCTGATCTTGGATTCCCGAATAAGGCGAGTATTTTCCGATTGACACGGGCTTTCGAGAGGACGATCACGGGTCTGCATCTCCAAGTAAAATCTGCCAAAATATGGTGGCAAGAAAAAAGGCGTTCTAAACAGCCGATTTGCTTATTCAACAACTCTCTAATCAGTCAGTTTGGGCACTAGGCAGTAATAACTGGTAAGGTTAGTACGGACCCTTTTCAAAGGTCACTAAAGTGGCTCCCGTTTTTCCTCACTCGAGGTCTAGCTTTCCCTTGGATTACTTTGTATCCTTCCTGCTTGAAGGAAAGTGCCACACTCTTTTTTGCCACTCGGAGATAGCCTTTTCGATCTTATTGGCTTAAGCAGACGATTCGTGAGCAGATAAGATCAAAGAAAGCAACCTACAGCCCCATGCATACTAAAAGAATAGGACAAGCAAGTTACATCTAATACTACTAATAAAAGAGAAATCTGTTATTCAATTAGCCCTGTCTCTATCCTTGGGCTAAGGGCGCATAGACTGGACTTAGTGAGGTGAGGTAGCTTAGGATGATGAAACCTTACCTTCTAACTATAGGACTTTCTTGCTGGCTTGACTTCTTGACTTTCTTGACTTAGAGCTTTCACGTGGTTTGAAGTTTCTGTGAATCACTTTACGGCACCACCGGACAGAGTGAAAATGATCAGTAAATAGCCGAATTGGCATTGATTGAAGAAGAAGAAATTAGTAGATGAGATGCCGGGGAATCAAAAAAAGGATTATTCTTAAAAAAAAAAAGAAGAAGAGGAGCGAGTTTAGTATAATAGTAAAAAGATATGGAAAAAGGGGGCAAGTTGAAGAAGCTGATAATTTTTTCCCTACCTGCCAGGTATATTGGCTTGAGTGGATTGCTTTGACTAGCTATGTTTCGTACCTTTGCGATTCGACTTTCCGGAGAGAATGCCTTGGTATAGAATCTAACAGCAACCCTTACCGCTAGGCGGGATCTTTGAGCATTGCAAGGCAACTCTTAACTTAATAAGTAATTTATAGAGTCAGCAGTTCAGCCTTTCAGTAAAGCAGGCAACTCACTAACCATAGCTTCTATCTCCTCTAGGTCCCAGTAGACTGATCCTTAGTCTTTCTCCCCCAAGCTAAGAGCTATTCTTCGCATCTCTCGTGGTCTTTTCGAAGCAGATATTTGTACGCCCATTGGGTTCTTTGAGGATAAAACAGGTTTCGGCTTGACAGCTTTCCAGGGTTTCTTCTTTCTTAGAAGGGATAACTCTTAAGCCTTAGGTTAGCAAGGTAAATGGATTTCGGAAAGAAAGATCCCACGTCCCATACGAAAGAAAGACCAGGCGATAAAGAATAAGGAAAGATGGCTATGGGGAAAGATCCGGGCTTGCTTCGCATAGGCTACACACACAAGCCAGAAAATATCTTTAGAGAAGGAAATCAAAAGCATTACAAGATCAAAAGAAAGAGCTCGGAAAGAGTTAAAAAGCTCTACGTGAAGAGAATGGTGGAAACATCATTCTCTTTCAACTTCTACTTTACTAAGGCTAGATCCAATCGAAGCAGCTTTTCCATAAGCAGAGTCAGAACCTGACGAGGAGAAGGTTCACGTAGAAGATGATGCCACTGGAGAGTTCACCGAAACATACATATACATATATATATAAGTATCCGCCAAATCGTTCTACTAGTACCGATACCAATATCGATCGATACGGAGTCCGCTGAGCGAACCGTACCGAGCCTGCCACTTCCTAACCCAAAAGAAGGAGCCTACTTGCTCGGCATTCAAAGACGAAAAACAACTCAATTTCATCCGGTTTAGCTACTAGCTACTTTGAAAGAATTTATGCTTTTTTTTTTTTACACTCAAAGATTCAAAGAAAAGGAGTCCCGGGACCCCCTAGGACAAAGGCAGACTCTTTCGTGCAATGCAACATTGCTTCTAGTGCTGTACTACAATTCCTTTTCTTCATATCTGGGAATTTGAATCTATGTAACCAAAAACTTAAAAAGCTAAACCCTAGCGAAAACGAGCACCTCTGAACCCTCCCTATCCACTCGCCCTAATAAATAAGCAGGAGAAAACCCACAATTATCCGCACCATGGCCTGCCAAAAGTCGAATCGTAAAACGAGGGCTCTCCTCAGTATCTTTTGTTACTGGTCAGCCCCTGGGGTATCATGCGTCTTGGGGTTCGGAATTTGACCGTGGAACTCAGTCCTGTGTCTATCCGTAACCTGTTGAACTCCCACCATCCTTACGGTTTGATGGGTGTCTGTCAAACATATCCGGTCCAAAGGTTTTCAACCTTAGCTCGGATAGAGGGGTGTCGTGGTAAAGCTTTATCAAGAATTGACCATAGTAGATCCATGCATTTTGACAGGGTATATACTATGTATACTAAAAAGAAGATTCCTATTTCTCTTTGGATCAGTAGGGGGCGTCCCCTTGACACTTATGTTAGAGGTCAAATTTTTGATACTCTTTGGCACGAATTTAGACCACGAGAATTAAAAGTTGTGCCGGACGAACTATTTATTTTTTCAACCCAGTATGAAAGATTTCTTAGAATGGTATTTATTGAGATGCTGGGTCAAACAATGGTTAAACTACTGTAGTGTAGGTGGTATTATGTTAAAGCACTTTCCGACGAGGTTACAATAAAGGAGTTCTTTAGTGCCCCGCAGCCATTGGCTTACTATGGTGTGCTGGTAAAATCCCTCCCTGTCTTAGTCGACTAGTTCCCGACCTTCCTGTTGAAGGTAGATGCCGGTAAGTCAGAAACAACCCTTTTAGCCGAGCCGAGTAACTTGACTACACTAAGATCTTTCGCCTTGAGCTTCACTCCGGATCTTGACCCTTTTAGTTTAGCTTAGGGATTTTCTTTCTATTGAGCTAGAAAGATCCTCTCCTGTGCTTTCCCTGCCGGTGATGATATGATGGGGATTATATTCCCTTTTATTGAACTTAGTTCATGTTCATTGAGATCAGGGATATCCCCTTCAAATTCAAAAAAACCGGATCCTCTTCTTGCACTTCTCTGATTCAAGTAGCCAAACTCCCTTTCTGCTTTACCTGATAGATTGCCTCGATCTTCCACACCGAACTAACTGTAAACCAACCCAACCCCTTGAGTAGATATCTGGTTCCCACCTTTACTGCAGCTGCAGAAGGAAGATAGTTCAGTAGATGAAAAGTTTTAGTTCCTTTCAGCTGTCACAGGTTTACTTCCTGACTTCTTTCACTTCGAAAATGTAGGGGTTCAAGTCGAAATACCCTTACCTTTGATTCACTTTTCGCTTTCGTACCCAATATCCCTACCAGTTAAGTACCAGACGATTAGACTTGCTACATCCATAAAGTAAAGTGGGGGCAAGTCAGTCTTTAGCGTCCTACCGGGATCACATCCTTCACTCCTTTCCTCCTTGCTGCACTCATTCTTTCTATCGAACCTAGCAAGAGCTTGACTCCTATCTATCAAGGTAGTCGATCGAGTTGCTTTCGCACAGGAATATGAGAAAATTTTTCTTTTTATTCCATGGGGCTAAATAAGGTGCAATTCTCTTTTGCACTTCATATGTTATTTAATCAGAGACGAACTAGACTATTTCCGATCAAGCCTAGTGGGGAATATCGGGATTAGTCTTTTGCTTCCCTCCTTTCCAGCAGCTGCAGCAGAAGAAGAGGAGTTTTTTTCTCAGTCTTGGTCTAGCGGATTAGTACCTTCGAAAGCTTATTACTAACCTCTTTTTTGCTTGCCCAGAAGCTCTTTGAGCCCCTTTCCTTCGAAGCGAGGTCAAGCCGAGACTTTTTTCAGAGATTCCCACAGTGCTCGTTGGATCTTCCCCGATGGATGTCAAAGTAGATGCTTAGGCTTCCATCCTCTGTTTAGGAGGGAAAGGTCTCTCGACTCGGGAATGAACAAAGTAGCTTCACTTCAAAGTAGAGATATGTGGAACGGTGGGCTGTGTAACATCCATTCTCAGCTAGTTGCGAATCGTCTAGGTCTTAAATGATTCCCAAAAGGGGTCCACATAATTGAATGAATGAAGGATAGGAACTTTCTTTAAGTTTTTAGCTTTCCTTGTATTGAATTGACTATCCCATAGCTTCACTCGTAAACTCCCAAGTATTCCCCTCAAGTCTCTACTGCATTCATTACCGGTGGGTTAAGTTCAGAAAGAGTGAAATTCCGAATCTTTCTCAACCCTCCTTGAAGTCTTAGCCGTGCAGGTATTCTTACTTAGTCTAGTTGGTCTTGTCCCTACCCCTTTCGGTCGAATGCTTTCTTTCAATTTCACGATCTAGAGTCTGATCAAGCGCTTTAGGTGAAGAACTCTACGAGCAAAGAATCAGAAAGAGAGAGAGGCAAGAAAGCAATATAGATCCTGTTGTACCTATTTAGCCCTGGGGTCCCACCCATGCTCAGAATCGATATTTGATTGACTCGTGGATCCTTGGTCAAATAGGCGATCGCTAACGCATTGAATTCTGTGCTTTATGGTGAATGTACCATATAAATGCGTTTTTCAGTGGTTATTTACCAGAGATGGAAAATTCCCGGACTGCTACTCTCAGTGGATTGTGTGGGAAAAGGTTGGGGTCGATTTCCATCCCTATTGGTCAAGTTTCAAAATCTTATTCTGTCTTCCTTGTATTTTATATAGTATATAGAACCCAAAGGACCAAGCTTTATGGCTTACCCTCTTACCGGATTGGACTAGTTTCATAGACATCTCTCTTTTCTTTACATCCCGACATTCCATTCCTGATTAAAGAGAGTACATGAAATTGAAGTCATTCAGGGCAATGAATTAAACATCATTAGTGTGTTGCTAGCCATTTCGCATAGCCGCTAGGAAGAGAAAGATCTTAACGCCCGGTTCACTTTCAGAGGCCCTCCACTCTTTTTATTTTACCTCTTCCTCGAACAATTGAATCAGAAGTGGTGATCCGGGCTGTTTCCCTCTCGATGATGAAGCTTATCCCCCATCAACAACCCCTGACACACTCAATAGATTAGACCTCAATTCATTGTCAATCCCGCAAGCATAAAAGCTCGATTTCCCGAAATTGACACCTAGGCCTGTTGAATCCAAAAACACATTAAGGCTAGATAGCAAGGAGTCAAAAGACTTCCTATCAGCTTTACAAAGCAAAATAAAATCTTCTGCGAAACAA
The DNA here is from genome assembly GCA_948291685.1 of Euphorbia celastroides. NCBI lineage: Eukaryota > Viridiplantae > Streptophyta > Magnoliopsida > Malpighiales > Euphorbiaceae > Euphorbia > Euphorbia celastroides. The sequence continues at coordinate 9,615 of CAOJBJ013155212.1, forward strand.
AGTGAGCAGAGCTTCATGGCTCGGCAGCCCGGGTGATAAGCAAGCCCTTAAAAATTTCGACTAAAATAGGAGGATGCGGGTTAGGTACTCCATAACAAGAACAACAAGCAAAGGAGACATAAGATCTCCTTGCCTAAGTCCTTTCCTTCCTTGAAAGTCTCCCTGGACCCTGCCATTAAGCAGTAGAATATAATGGGCACTCTTAAGACAAGCCATGATCCAACCCATAAATTTCAAAGGGAAGGATAGAGCATTGAGAAGTTCCCCCATAAACTTCCAAGACACTGTATCATAAGCTTTGGTGAGGTCTACTTTTAGGAATCATCTAGGAGAGGCATTCTTCCTATTGTAGAACCTTAAAATGTCCTGTAAAATCATAATATTATGGGCTAAAGATCTTCCTTTTATGAAAGCTCCCTGGTTTTCACTCACAATAAAGGGAAGAACTGAACTTAGCCTATAACAAATCAGCTTGGAGATGCACTTGTAAATGGTGCTAAAACAAGTAATAGGCCTAAAATCCTTAACCGAGAAGGGGCTGCCAACCTTAGGAATAAGTACCAGTAGGGTTGAGCAGAACGGCTTTGGTAAATTACCTTATGAAAAGAACTCATTCACAGCAGCAACTACATCATTTTTTACCACATCCCAGGAAGCTTTAAAAAACCTCGAGCCAAAACCATCCAGTCTAGGGCTCTTTGCATTTCCAATGCTAAACATGGCCTTCTTAATCTCCTTAATAGAGAAAGGTTTGATGAGGTTAATTTGTTGTTCCACAGAAATCAAATTCCTCATGCCAATGTACTTGGTCTCTACCCTTCCTCTAGCCGAGCTTTCATTCCACATGAAGCCTTTGAAATGGTTGCGGTAATGATCCACCACCATGTTAAAGTCATCAACCTTGACCCTATTCTCCATGTAGGACAGATTTTGGTTTCTGATTCCTCTACTCTTCATCATTGAATGGAAGTATCCTGAGCCTTCATCCCCCAACTTAAACTAGGTAAGCTTACTTTTCTGTTGTAAAAACTTCTCGTAAGCAAAAGAGATCAAATTCAGTTTAGAAATAGCCTCTTTTTCCTTGGCAATAAGCTCAGAATTTAGCAGATCACCATGGAGTTGAGTCTGAATTTCGGATACAACAGCACAGGCCTCCTTAAATTGAGTAACAACATCGCCAAACACCTCTCTATTAAACTTCAAGAAAACTTGTCTGAGATTAGACAACTTGGTCGCAAGTTTTTTCAAGGCCGGCGAAGTACTTTGTGAACCCCAAACCGCAGCTACCAACTCCTTATAATCAGGATGATCGCACCACATGTTGAAGAATTTAAATGGTCTTAACCCAGTTTCATCAGGACAGATACATTTCAGCAACAAGTAACAATGATCACTTAAGTCATCCTCATGATAAGATGAAAAACAATCATTAAAGGCATCTAATCATGCTTCATTACTAAACACCCAATTGATTCTAGAGTAGATTCTATCCTCCCCCATTTGTCTGTTCGACCAAGAGTATCTAGAACCTATGCTTTTCACTTCCTCCAAAAAGAAGTCCCGCTTCCACGAGATCCCATCAATGATATCATTGTAATTAATGGGATTATTAACTTAGAGTCCATTGAAAACATACTGTTGAAGTCCCCCCAATCAAACAAGGAGTTGAGACTGCACACATACCCAATTGGCTCCACAACTCTTTTCTATCAGCCACGGTGTGCAAACGATAGACAATAGAAAAATCAACAGAGGATTTACAGCCAAGTATACTCACATATCAGTGAATTAGCTGAACTGACATGAATTTGACATCCATTTCGAACAGGTCACTTCTACAAAGGACTAGAATCCTACCCCCGGGATGGACCTCCAAGTTAGAAGCAAACTCCCAACCATTAAAAAAACTTCTCAGGAAAAACTTCAAGATTCTTTTTATTAATTTTTGTTTTTAGGAGAATGCACATCTCCACTTTATTAAGGGAGCAAAGCTCCCTGATCCGCTGCTTCTTAAGAACTCGGTTGAGCCCCCTGACATTCCAAATGAGGAGACATCCCATGATTAGGTGGCATCGATTTGGAATTCAGTTCTAAGTTTTGTTGCTTAGACCCAGTCATCATCTTCTTCTTCCTTAGAGTGATCCAAGAACCTTCATCAGGGCCAACTATAGAGGCAGAGGTGCTTGGCGTTGCAGCTGAAGTGGACTCCTTAGAACCCGCAACATCCGTAGGCTCCTTAGAATCATCACCCTTTTCATTAGCAATTCCCTTCCCTTTAAGATTAAGGATAGGAATTTCAGGAGTAGCTTCATCTTTCTTCTTTTTACAGTCCATATCTAGATGCCCGAAGCTATGGCAGCAACGGCACTTAACAGGGACCCCAACTAGACTCGCAATTGCGCTTAAGGACCTCTCATTCCAGTATTTAACTGGGAGTTTAGAAAACTTAACCCAAACAGGGACGGATGTCACTCCAGCCAATGCGTCAATTTCACCATTCCAACTCCTGACTATCAGTGGTTTTTTTTGTCAAAGAACCAGATTCCATGACTCACAACCTTGTCCCTTGTGGCCTCATCATGAAATCTGACAATAAAATGACTGTTCTCCAGCCTGAGCACCTATTCAATTTCAATGGGAGACCAGATTCTACGAATAAAACCCTCAAAGGCTTGGATCAGGGGTTTGGCTCCCAATACCGCACAGATAACAGAGTTATTCCAAAATTTAGCTTCAAGAACTACATCAGCAGGATCAATAATACAAATCCTCTTACCTTCCTTCAAGACGAGGGGAATAGAAAAGAGTTTGTCTCCTGAAACACCAAATCGTTTTTCTTTAAACTCCTCCCAGACCTTCCTCGAGCTCTCTAAATGAGACGAGCCAATCGACTCTGAGATCGGATTTGAAACAGTCTTCACTAGTTCGGTGTTAGAAACCGTCTCAATGGCCTTTGAATCGAGACTAGGATCAGAATTAGCAGCCCGCAGGGCGACATCAACACTACTAGTCAACGCTAAAGAAGTCTGCGATGTCGAGCTATGAGAAATCAACTTTTTCTTCGACCGCCCTCTTTTTGCCATTGGAAGAGCGCGGAAGGAGAAAAAAGTTCAAGTATGTTCTTTTGGATTTATTGGAGTTGAATTAAACTGAATTAAACTTATTAAAATTAAATTAAACTGAACTTAATTTTTTGAAATTGAACTTAACATATTGAAACTTATTAAAACTTAATTAATATTGTCTTTATATTTTATTTTACATTTTTTGGTCTCGGTTGTTGTAAAGCTTTATATTATTGTAGTTTCACATTAAATTTAGTGTAAATGATTAAAAAATGTGATAATGTAGCAACACTAAACTCTAATGTAAAGTAAAATTTGATATTAGAAAGATGGAGATTATATCAAGAATCTGGTCTTTGGAGGACTTGCAACCTTTTGCTTGACATTTGTCCACTTAAAATGAATAAAGCAAATCAAAATGAAAGTAAAATTGTGCATAAGTTGGCATGTGCCCATATAAGTACAGGGTCCTTTAAGGATCGGATTCTTACTATAATCTCTCTAAAAATGAGGTGTTCGGGTTGGAGATGACTTGAAAGCGAGCTAATAGTTTGGCCAATCAAATTATTTAACTCTTTCACCAGGATCCTTATTTCTTATTGTTAATAATGTATATGACAAAGTTAGAAGAAATTGGTTGTGACATAATATTAGAAAACCATTTGAAAAGTTTTTGAATTTCATTAAGTGGTTGGTAGATCTTCATTGTTAGTCAAAAAATGAAAATATATAAATAAAGATAGAAATCTCGCATAAATGTTACAAATTAAATGAGCTATGCATGCCTATATTTTTAATAGGATAATATGGGTTGTTTGTTCCTATTCTATTTGTGAGACCATGTGAAAAACCTGGTGTCTAGTACTCCCGTTATTAAATATACATTCGTTCTATACACAAAAAAAAAAAAAAAACAAAGCTCTACCTAATTTTAAACCAATACCACATTGGATTAATTGGAAATGTTGTTGCCTATGTTTCCATGGTTTTATTAACCAGACAAAAATTCCCTTTCATATACTAAACTGCTGTGCTGTTTACGATTCCACCAAATTAAACCATTTTGTCACCGTCAGAAAACATTCATCACTTCAAAAAGCAATATATAATATATCACTAGCTACCAACAATAATGCAATTCCAAAAAACCATACCTGGAAAAGCCAAGGAAAAAGCAATCGAATCAAGAATTTTTTTAATTCATTAAAGGTGACCAAATGCATACTTGCCCCTGAAGTTTTGACACTTTTTATAAAGTGAACGTTTTTATCAACTTTAGGGGGCTGATGTGCACATTTTTGCCAACTTCAGAGAGCTTAAAGTCTGCTTGGTGCTGCTTTCCCAAGCTGCTTTCCCTAAAAGCTACATTCTGAAACTTTTCCTAAAAGCAACAGATTATAGTTTTGGGAAAGTTGTTTTGACAGTTCTCAACTTTTTGATATAAAAGATCAAAATGCACTGTCAAAAAAAAAATTGATGTTATCTGAAAAGTTTGTGATACTAACTTTTAGGGACAGTAGCTCTGATAGCAATGCCAAACAGACCCTTACTTTGACTCTTGTATGTTCAGGAGTATTTCAAAAAAAGTGCCAACTTTAGAGGAGCTAAATATGCATTTGTCCTTAAAGGTGCTATCTATGTTTGTGCATAAAAAAAAGGCAGGTAGTTCAGTTGAATATCCTAACATTTCTAAAAGCTCACAAGCAACATGGTTATATGGATTTCAGATTCTAAAAGCAATGAGAAAAGCAATTGTACATTCAGACAACTTCATATGAAAATGTTCAAAAACTTTATTTCTTTTCCTGGATCAATATTGCACTCCAAGTCAAAAAGAATGAAAACTTTCCAAGTATAACAGTGAACTTTTCCAGCCCATGAATCGACTTATCACGAAAAAACAATAGTGATTTTGAAGTAAAAATTGTGTGGTATTCCTTTACTAAGAATCACAAAAGAATTGAAAAACGGGAGAAAAGAGGAAGAAGATTAAAGAGTTACAGGTATACGCAGCCCGTCATAGCTAAGTTGTACATCAATTCCTTCTGTCTCCTTCAACTTCGAAAGGTATTCGTTCACCTTTTCGTGATCCATCAGGTGCATCATCCCTTCACATGTATAAAAATTGAGAATTCGATAAAACAAATTGTTTATTTTCGTTAGTGAATACTTGGACCCGAAAAGGAAACCGTAACTAGTCAAGCTTTATTCACATGATAGACAACATACCGGTGAAAAGCGTTCTTTTGGGTCGAATTTTCCTCACTTCATCTAAGGCCTGAAAAGAAATTGAAATCAAGATTTAGAACTTGATAGTACAAATTGTACAAATTGAGGTATACTTGTTTTTTTTTTATCCTTTATAAAGATATCATAAGCACAAAAATGTTGTTTTTCTTAAGGACTCGGTATATGAATCACATACTCTTGGAAGTCCAAAATGTGTTGATGATGATCGATCGGGCCTCAAAGCATCCTGAAGAAATTGAGAAAATGAATTAGCTTAATATATAAGAACCAATATAAAAACAGGACAAGTGGAAGTTGAGAGACCATAATCAGAATATCACAATCCTCGAGTAGTGGATAAGTTTCTTCAGGTATGTCGCTGACATCACTGCAGATGAAAGATTAGATTCAAGATGCAGCTAAAGATAAAAAAACTAAGTGATTATTCAAAAAAAAACTAAGAAGCAATACCTGATGTAACAAATGTTACCAAATCGAAAACCAAGAGATCGGTAATCACGACCATGCCATACTGGTAAAGGAGTAAACTGAAGTAGGACATGCAAATGACAACTAGTTAGCCTAGTATCTCTCTTTCCTTCACTTATGCTGGAAGGACATGTTCGGCTTTCATGGATCGATTTGAGTGTTGTAACATGGCAATTTCAAGAACTATAAATGTTCAATTGATAAATTGCAAACCCAGAATAGAAACCAATTGATCCTAGCAAAAATACTTATTGATACCTTCAAATCACATGCAACAAATGGCTCCTCTTGCATGACGTTGAATTGTATTTTTGAGACAGCAGCACCAGGTGTGACCACACTCGTATCAACTAAATAGTAATGAGTCTTCTTCATCACCTGTGTTACACGGATCAGGATACAATCATTTTTAAGATTCAGAAATTCAAAAATCAATATTGCAGCAATTTTATATTTAACTATCCAGTCAATAACACAAGTTCTTTTACCAGACTTAATAGCAGAAAGTATTTCATGCATCAATTCTAATTACAAGAACAGAAGTAATTGAAATTTTGACCTCAACATCACGTTCTGCTACATAAATTGGAATGCTAGGCTGAACATTGTTTGTCCAATCCCGAAGATCATCCAGACCTGATAGTAAATGGGACCAATATTAGTTCAAAAATAAATTATCGTGAATTTCTGCTTAAGGAATAGAAAAAGAAAGCGGTGCTGTAGCATTATTTCTATTCACAAAGTAATATTTTGAAGAGTACATGTCGGAGACCTCCAATGGCATCAGCATGAGAATGAGTAATAATAACCGCATCAATTGTTCTTAGCCTGACAGAAATGTAAATATGCAACTAGTCACAAAACAAAAAGTACACGAAAATAAATGCATGTGATATAAGAAAACCAGCAAAGAGCTACCAACTATATAAACTCCCAAACCCTGCTCCCTCTTTTGCTGGTGAGAAAACAGGTGCAATGTCATGACCGAAACTTAAGTAAAATATTTAGGAAGGAACAGCACTACAAAGTAAGCGCTCAGTTTTACGAAATCACGGAGAGATTGTAGTGTCAAATCATTTATTTGAAATGATGTCACCTGACTCCTCCAAACCATAACAATGGAAAAGAATTCTCTCTGCTAACACACAAAATAATACAACCCAGTCCATCTAGCTAGATTCATATAAATCTAAATGGGAAAGCAATAATTCAAATGATATTATTTTGTCAAATTATATTCAAAAGGAAAAGAGATGTTAATTGAAATATAGAGACCATTTAAGGAGAACAAAATGATAAACTAACCCATATGCAGGAAACCATCGAAGAGCACTGTGGTAGAAAAACCTGGAAAGCAGAAAAGAAAAACTGTTACAGTAATCAAATTTATATTTGGTAAAAAAATATAATCCCAGCATCCCTCATTACAGTACGATAAATAAAAGTACATTTCCACCCATATCTAATTGTATGCAAGACAGGGCACCTTAACAAAATGAAAAACACAAATATAGTGATACTATTGGAAATATAAATTCTTCACTTACTTTCCAGCATCTATTAGAATGTTCCGCATCCCAGCAGGCCCCGAATAGCGAATAAAGAGGCTTGTATTCAGTCTCCTATTCTTATTACCTGGTTCGACAGCTTTGGAGCATACCTGAAACATGAAAGAGCATTTAAGTCTCCAGATGATCAACACATTAGACCGAAGTGAAGAGAGAAGAATATTAATGTTATAAGGTATGCAGGGTTGCATGCAGCAATACCGGACATGTCTTTGAAGGATTAGTTATGCAGCTGAGTCGCGGAATTCCTTCACTAGTTCCTGTTCCCATAAATATTATTTCTGATTGATCTATGGGTACCCGTGGTGCATCAATTTCCCCACTTACATCTGTAAATCATATATCATAGTGAATAATAACTCGTCGAAAGGCATGATAACTTCAAACCATAAAAACGGAGATTGATCCTCTCCAATGAAAAAACAAGATAACTTATCTTCGTTTCTCAAAGCACAAAATGCAACAGTTCAGCTCGCTAATTTTATGAATCAAATGCTAGATCAAACAGACAAATTCTAGCAAACACCACCAAGCCTTCGTCCCAACTAAGTTCCGATAGAATGCATGCATTCTTTTCTCCATAATTTATAGTAGATAGCCTAATATTATTGGTTTATTCTACTGACAATACCAAGCTAAAATCTCAATCCTAAGACTGAGTGAATACCAGTACACAAAAGCAATCTGTGTGATCTGCGTACTGCATGACCCAATTCCATAAAACCTTATCACACCGAAAAAAAGAAGATAAATGGTATATTAGTCAATGGAATTGAAACAGCATTACATTTTTGCATATGATCTAAAGCTGGAAATTGAGAAAGTTTAAAACTTTACTATTATACATTTAATTTGCATCAGTTCAATTGCAGTGATTTTGAAGGACGCAAATTCAACCCTAAACATTAATGAGAAAAAAACGAAAGTTTATTCTGCATATTCCGCGCCTTAGCACTTGCATACTAAATGAATATTAAGACAACAAAATTAGCGCAGTTTCTTGAACCTTTAAGCATAACTGATAGAAAATAGTTGATGCAAAATAATCACTAAAAGCTTCTCCTTTCTGTTCTTTATATGCAACATAAAATTTTTTTATTAAAATTCAGACCTTAACCGAAAATCGTATCTGACAAACCAATCACAACACAACTCTATAAACCACAAAACATACACGGAAAGCCTCATAACCAATGTAGTACATACAATAAGATGTTCATCTAAGTTAAACAAGAACATTATGTCCATGGCATGTAGCTAAATAAAATGTTCCACTAGTAAAGCTCATTGATGCAGAGTATAAAATACAACAGCCGTCAAACTGATCCGCATACTAAGAAGTATTCATAAAATGCACCCGGTAGCAAAGGAAACAGCACATCAAACATAATGGAACAAATTTCCCCTAATTTGAAGCAACAACGAATGAAAAACAATTGAATTTGTCAACGAAATTAATACAAAATCGCTCATTGCAGCCTATAAAAATCAAGAATTGAAGTTGCCGATGTATCAAAGATATTATACTGCAACAGAGCTACTGATGCAAAAGCCAGAGATCGGTCAGAGTAACGTTCTATCACGAACACAAACGAATGAACTTTAAGTTACCAATTAATGTGATAAACAATACAATAATTCTTAAATGAGCTAAATCACTGTTCAATAAGCGAATCACACGAATGAATATGACTGAAAGACTAATACAGACTAAAAAAACACGAAAAAGAACAAATGTAAACACTCGAAATAAGCAAGGGCAAAACGTACTAGACATGAAGCAAGCGCGAAGGATCCTTTTAATCGGAGACGACCCATTTCTCGGAAGAGAAAACGAAGGGAACCGGCAATTCGAAAATGAAAAGGGAGAGGACTGAAAGGAGAACTGGCGTCTATGAGGCGCGAAGCTGGCAAGTGAAGGAGATACACGAACTGTACCGAGAAATTGAACCATAATTGAATCGAATTCTGCAAATGTAAACAAGAATTTGCAGAGGATGAGAAGAAAAGATGGGATTCAAAGGGAGTTTGTTTGTGGAGAGAAATTGGGGACACTGAAGAAAGCTGACAGGAGAGGAAAATTGATGGAACTTTGACCTTGGTTGAATGGGAGGAACAAAACGACGACGTAACAGCAGTGTAGTTTTGGAAAGAAAATATAACATTTTTCTCATTTCATGGAATGTTATTAAGTTCGTGAATTTTGAGTAACGAGTTAAATTTTATGTCGTTAAAAAATATTACGAGTTATTAACACACAACCGATGTAGTTTAATATATTCGATAAAATGTGTTACATTAGCACAAGTTGCTACTCAGTATAGTTTTGTCGTCCAAAATACAAGACTCATTATCTATACTTAAATCAACTCTTTTGTATTCTAGTGATGAAGATTTTAACTTATAGTCAAATTGAAATTTTTAAAGCTAAAGTTTTATTTTCGTATTTTATGAAGAAATATTAGATTTTGGTTCTGGTAAATAAATATCAAACACATCATAATGAAGTGCTATAAAAAGATACCAGCTATTTGAGTATTCCCTCACCTATTTTTAATTTTTTTTTTTGTCAAATCGACACATAGCTATTCATATTGTACGACATCAATTTTTCTCAACCTACATACATTAATTATCTTTATGTCACATGTATTATTTCAAACGAAGAAGAAAAAATTACTTTTCAGCGAAATAAGATAACACTTAATGGATAAAATTAGTTTCTTGAGCTATTAGTTACCTTTTGCTTCTAGAATGAATAATTTATTGCATATAGAAAACACAACTCTATAATCTGATCCCAATCTATGTTTTAGACTATGGAATCCCAGTCAATTTCCAACCTTAAGTAGTTGAGTTTAAATGTTGCATTTAATATAATTGTTTGTTTGTGACAAGGTTATTAATTATTTTGTACAACATTGCCAATAGATCATTAGACATTAGAGAGCTTAAGCCAATAATTTCCAATTTTTCTTTTATTCATAACTTAATATTGAAAAGGAAAGGAAATTTACCACAAGATTGATATAAAAGTCAGCATGGACCTCTTTTTTGAGGACTTCCTAATTCTTTAGGATCAACTTTAACTCAACTTCATTAATTGTAAGGATAATATTTTGTGTTTGTGGTGACTGATCCTAAAGTGTAGGTATTAAAAAAAGTTTTTTTTAATAATTATATAAACCTTATAAGTCTGGATTTCGAAATTAAAATCTTCCACCTTCGCAATTAAAAGTGTACTAAGGAGAGCTTATTAATCGAAGTAAAATTAATTTCTTGCAGCCAACGGTTTTCGAAGTAATCATAAAACCGTCTAATTATTAGTAAACTTAGGATCTCATTGTTATTGTTTGTTCGAATCTGATTTTTTAAAAGTTATTTTCTAGCATTTTATGAAGGTAAATGATTTTGGTATGTCAATACTGATTAGATAGTTCTTAA
>CAOJBJ013155319.1:0-12149 GCA_948291685.1 Euphorbia celastroides
CTAAGGTAAAGAGGCACGTTATTCTAAAACCCTAACTGTTATTATGCTTTCACTCTCAAAAACTCTTTACTGACTTAGGCATCGGAGAGTCTCCCAAAGGGCATCCCCCATTCCTAACCTTTGTGTTTGTAGGTGGAAGACGACGGTCGGAGTTGAAGGCTACGGTGGTCGGAAAGAGATTTTATTCACAAAATCACCAGTAAACAAATTAAGTTCAGTTCGGTTCAGGTTTTAGAAGTTGAAGAGAACAGGGTCTTAATACCTAACCTAAATAATTTAAATGCTACCTGGACCGAACCGAAATATCTCGATTCGGTTTGATTCGATTCACTAAAAAAACTAAAATATATCTTCTTCACAATTTTTCCTAAACAATAGTAATTACGCTCCATATTGCTTCTTTTTTCCAACTTTATCATCACAATACATGATAAAAAAATATTTGAAAAATAGTTCATCTTGAAGTTTTGAACGATTAATGGGTGTAAGCGTGATTATAAGAGAATAATGAATAGAAATATGAGTTTTTTTTATCACATATTCATAAATAACCTAATAGATTCAGTTCTCAGTTTATTAGGTTTTTTACCCTTAGAACCGAAAACCGAATTAACACCATACAAGAACTAAATACTGAACCTAATTTAGTTAGGTTCGATCCGATTCAGGTTGGCTCGACCCGGTTCTCAAGTTCGGTTAGGTTCACTAGGTTTCTTTCTCTCCCCTAAATCTAACAATATCCTATTATGAGAAACTTGGCATTTTGAGTGATTATATGGAGAATTGGTTGAAATCCAATAATCTCCATGCAATATCCTCTAAGAAATGGGTTACTTCCATTTTGGAGAAAGGAATGTAACTATTAAATTTTTCATTTTTTTGTTAATATTTTTTTGTTATTGTGGTAATGTAATGTGGAAACATTAATATAAAAATAATAAAATATCAATATTTGAAAAAAAATTTATTTAAGAGAATGAAATATGAGTTAAATGAATGGAATAAAAATGTTGGACTTGCTTTAAGCGATCATTCTTCTAGCACAATCCTCCAATCCGGCCCTTACTATGGAATTTTTCATGGTTGAGTTGATAAACAATTGGACGAATTAACTATTTACCAACTATTTGGAAAAAGATTTAGCCCGAATCTACAAATAAATACAAAAATGTTGAAAGTAATAAAAAAATAAAAAAATCTCGCCAGTTTACGTTTACCCACTAATCTCGTCATAATCTCGTCAGTTAGTCTCCATTGGCGGCGTCATAGACGGCTCCATCAGCTTCGATGAGTTCACCTCCCTCTGCCACACCTTCTTTTGACTTTGATTTGTACGATCAAAACAAGAGCAACCTGATCTCTTCCGCTTTCGACGATTTCGATAGTGGTTTCAACGATTTCGATGACAACTCCAAAGTTGTTGAAGCCTCGGTCTCTATTTATCACCAATCTATCTCCGGCTCCTATGCTCTTGTTGTTTACTGGAGAAATCAATTCGAGTTGCTTTAGATGGTGTAGTTCTAGATTTCAGATCCATCAATTTTATGCGGTAATGGCCTTAATGATATCAAAAGAAGGATAATATCGATATTCTATAGAGTGTCTATTGATATTTTATCGAGCTGTTTTTCGACTTTTTTTATTGAGTTATACTACGGTTTTATAATTTACAAATTATATAAAAATTGTATGGACTACACATTTGACAAATTTGTTGTCGCTGTATTTTTATTGAGTAATCATAGAACTTCTATAAACCAAATAATTTGTTGTTACTGTAAGTTTAGTTTTCTATATAAGCTTTATAAAAATTATGTAGAAATAGGTGAAACGTATTTTAACCTAATATTTTTTTATTTTAAACATTTATAAAATAAATTTTTATTTTAATAAAATATTTGAACATATTTCAAAAAAACAAAGTATTACAACAATTTCCCAACATCATTTATTGCTAAGGCTTTGTTTGGTACATGGTTCTCCATGGTTCATTAAAGTATGATATAGTATGGTATGGTTTTCTTTTAAATTCTTGTTTGGCTACATGGTATGGTATGATGTGGTTTTTTAAAAATTGTTATTTGATTTCATGGTATGATATGGTTAATTAACAACAAAATTACTTAAATGTCCTTATAATTAATAATCAACTTGAACACTAAAAAATTAAACTTACACTTCACAACTTGCCTGTAAATGAAAAAATAAGACAAAAATCAACTGTCTTGAAGTCTTGATGCTCAGTTCCGGTTGTAGTGGTGCATTTTTGGAACAAGGTATGAATTAAACATTTTTTGGGCAATATTATACCTACTTTCTAAAATTACTCAGATTTCATATGCATGAGATAATCTGGCACATTAAAATTAAAATATTCTAAAATTGAAAAAGACTTGAACCAAGCCAAAAATTATAATAGACTTTAATAGGCCGCATAACTGAAGAACAAGAACCCGCTATGTCAAAACACGTACACATAAACAACATATCACAACATGAACCAAGCCAAAAATTATAATAGACTTTAATGCGTGTTAATAATCGTGAAATTGACAAATCTTTTGAAAATCAAAAGGAAGCCATGGGAAAGAGATGAGAAATAGTAAGATGTACTTGGAGTGGAGATGCAGTTATGGATAATGGAGACGGTAAGTATGGGGATTGAAAAAGGTGTAGTTTTACCTTGAATCAAGAGTGATTTGTTTGTAACAAACTTAATAGGTTAAAGTTAGTTTTGAAATTTAAAATATTAGAACCATGGAAAATCATTAAATCCATGTTTAAAAAAATACATTTTCATAGTTTTTAGAACCATGAAAAATAATGAGAAAATCATACCATGAAACCAAACATGAGTTTTTAATTGTAAATCATATCATGGAAAACCATGAAACGAAACAAAGCCTCTAAGTAAAATTTCAAAATGCATATATCCCAAAATACAATTAAATTAATCATTAATGTATATCAACATAATTCGACTAAATTCAAATAATAATGTTCATTCAGATAAATAAAGGAAAAAGAAAATCAGCTGTGAAGCCCGAATCTCATCAACAACAACTGCTAAACGAAGAATTACATAAAAGTAGCAATAGATGTCCCCTAACTGTTAAATACCCAAATCTAATTCCCAATTCCAAAATCCCGACCTTGGCAGAAGCAGCAGTCGTCCGACCGCCGGGAGTTGCTGCCGCCGTCTATTACCATTCCGCCGGCCCCAAAGGGTAAAGTCTTCTCCTCCACTCCGCAGCTTCACTTTATTTAAACCTTGACTATTTTCGAAACATAAGAGGTTAGTAATTGTACTATTTCAATCTTTTTATGCTTTGTATTGTTTAGATTCAAGTAGATTAGTGAATTAGAGATTTTATTGGGAAAAAAGTAAATCAAATCCTATGAGATTAATAGTCGATGGAATAGAGTTTTAGCCAAAAGGTATTTGAACTTCTAGGAATCGAACTTTTTTTTTCCGGAATTGAATAGAACTTTGTATGTGTAGAGCTCTTACTTTATGTATTTAGGTATTTAACTTTAAGCAATTTATGAAATAAAAATTTAACCTCATAGAGTAGAGTTTTAGGGCATTTGAACTTTATGAAATAGAGAAATTTTGACTTTGAGATTGAACTTTATGGAATTAAATTTTTTAAGTTTATGAAATTTTAGAATTGAGTTGATTCTAATAATGATATCGTGTTTGCTATGTTTAGGAGTTAAATTTTTATGGAGAAGCTTTTTAAGCCAGTTAGAAAGGGGAATTTAGGATCATCATCTAAAGGCTACACCTTTGACGTACCTAGCGAAAGAATCCCCATCAAGAGTTAGAAGTAACCGATAGTGATACCATGTGACCCGGGATTAGGAAACCCAATAAATAATTATTCATTTGAGCTGAGAAAGGCTACACCTAAAGGCTACACCTTTTAGTGTGGTGTTTGGTGTGGCGACTTTTATTTTCTATATTTGTTTTAATGTGCATTTCCTATTTGGTAGACGTTGGGTATTTATTGGCTGAAATCTGTGATCGGAGTTAATGGTCGGGCGTTGAGCGTTTGCCGGCTGGAGTGCCCCTTCCCTGCTCCAATCTTGGCTGTCACCGATTTACTTTACATAAAAAATACTGTGGAATAGCACATATTCAATTTGTTTCATTATTTGCAATAACGTGCAACCTAGTATCTCATTTAGAATGTGTCATGCTTTTGCAAAACATTAGTTAGCTGCTCGCTATGGATGTTTGAATTACTATGCTTTTATACTTCTGATTATTATTTTATTGGATTTATGTTTCACATTGCACCAGCTTTTTCTTGTTTCTGCTGCATTTTTCTACCACCGTTCCCCCTCTGACATATACATATTTTTCCATTTTCTTCTCTCTCTATGTGCCATCTTATTTAGAGATGTTTGTGCCAGTTTTCTAACAATGTTGTGGTCTGTTCAAGCTGCAGATCACGTGTTCGTAAAGAAAGCTTTTTGATTAGTGTTCATCATCTTGACTCAAGACAAGAAGCTGCTTCGTGGAAACGGATGTTATTTTGCATGAGCTTTTGACATCTTTGCTATGTCGGGGTTGCTTAATGTATTGCATTTTTCTTGGTGGCTTAGTTGTAGTCGACAAGTCGTTTTATTTATATTTAATTTGAATGTGGTGCACTTAGTATTTAAACACAAGTTCAAACAATTTGGATAAGGATGATTTCTTTTACTCTTATATTAATCATAATTCAGTGATTTATAAATATATATATCGATTTTGCACTTTCATTGTTTCATCTCTATGTTCATTTGAAATGCTGTTTGGCATGCTGCACTGTTATGTACGCTACCTTCCCATGATGTGAATCTCACGTGTTAAAGTTAATTTGGGAGTGGTTACTAGTTATGATTTTCTGGAAACAGTATGATGTAGATCTGTTCTTCTTGTCGGTAGTTATGGAATATTTTCGTGGAAAATTTTATGATCAAGTAACTTTTCTACTACTGTTTATAGCATTTACTTTCATTCTGGATTCCTCGTACCTTAAAATGTTAAATACCTGTTCCTTTGTTTTGTTGGTTTTTCATGTAGTTTGTCTCTCTATATTTTAAAATTTTTGACAGTAGATTCTTGGATTTTCTTTATTGATTCATGCAATTTTGATTGTTATAAATTGTGGTGCTTGTTGCTTGCAGTCTTCGCTTAATGGTTCAGCTTCGAATCTCCCAGACAGTGCTGGTCGTTCTTTTACTACATCCTTCTCTGGCCAGTCTGGTGCAGCATCTCCTGTTTTCCACCATGCTGGTATGCAATTATCTGGTTGTTTCATTTTTTTTGTAGATATATATTTCCATTCGCAATTGTGATCTTATTCCAGGAACGATTCAAGGTCTGCATAATATCCATGGGAGCTTCAATGTTCCCAACATGCAAGGTTCCCTTACACCGAGAAACTCTACGATAAATAATGTTCCTTCTGGAGGGGTTCAGCAACCTACAGGGAGCCTATCAAGTGGATGCTTTACATCCAATAATCTACCCGTTGCTTTCTCTCAGGTATTTTTATGCTTGTAGAGTAGTAATTCTGAAATCATACCTTTCTTAATTTAGAATGAAGTTCAATGACGTATTTCTGTTTTTCTACTGCTTTTGGGTTACTTCCTGGCAGTTGTCTCATGGGCATTCAGGAGTCACAAATAGGGGTGGTATGAGTGTTGTAGGGAACCCTGGATTCAGTAGTAATTCAAACGGAGCAGGTGGTTCTATTCCTGGGATTCTCCCAACCTCTGCTGGTATTGGTAACCGGAATGCTGTACAAGGATTGGGAGTTTCCCAAATTTTGGGAAATGCGGGTCCTAGGATGACAAGTTCAATGGGGAACATGGTTGGTGGGGGCAACATTTCTAGAAGCATAAGCTCTGGTGGAGGATTATCTATTCCTGGTCTCGCATTGAGGTTGAATATAAACACAAATAGCGGGGCTGGAAATCTCAGTTTGCAAGGACAAAATAGACTAATGAGTGGTGCACTTCAACAAGGTATTAGCTTACCAAAACAAACTATTTAGTGCTTTGACTGGTGGCTGTAACATAAGTGGCTGACTGAGAAAATTTCATGAATTGTTCTTATTTGGAAATTGTATGTAATCCTATTTTAACCTTTATCTTACTGAGTTCTTTCAGTACATTGTCAATCATTAGTATATAATTTACTTCACATTCGCGGATAGTATGATTTGACAATTTGTTAACAGCTTTTTGCATTAGTATCGGTTGTTATTGATATTTTCTAGGTTAAGCCACTTTGTTGTGGGAAACTTGTTTAAAATGTTGATCCTTGTACTACTTTTCCTCTCTAGCAACTCAGTTTCTGTTCATGCAGTATAGTTGACAGTGCTAATTTAAGATTGAGCTCGTTTAGGCCATCATGCAAATAAAATTTTCTGTTATCAGGATCTCCTGTTATTTCTATGCTGGGAAACTCTTATCCTTCTGCTGGGGGACCTATTTCACAAAGCCATGTTCAAGCAATGAATAATCTTAACTCCATGGGAATGCTGAATGATTTAAATTCCAGTGACAGCTCTCCTTTTGACATCAATAATGATTTCCCTTCCCTGAGTGTGAGTCAGCCTAATTCTGCTGGAGGGCCTCAAGGACAACTTGGTGAGTGGAACCGAATTTGAAATTTGGCTTTGGCTGGATTTTGACTATTGTTATTAATCACCTGTAAGAGTAATCTAAGGATAAAAAATTGAAATAACCTTGCTGCAGGTTCCTTGCGGAAACAAGGTCTAGGAGTTAGCTCCATTGTCCAACAAAATCAAGAGTTCAGCATCCAAAATGAAGATTTTCCAGCTTTGCCTGGATTTAAAGGTTCTTAGATGGTCTTATTGTTTTGTGGCATTTTGTTATGAGAATATGTTAAATTGACCATGATATTAGATTTGCTTCAGGTAATGCTGATTATAGTATGGATTTGCATCAAAAAGAGCAACTGCATGAGAACACACTGTCAATGGTTCAATCTCAGCACTTTCCAGTAAGTCTCAACCTATAAAGAGCTAGATTGGATGTTACTTGTTATGTGCTCTTATTTTTCTTTCACTTGTTGCAGCTGGGCAGGTCTGCTGGATTTAGTTTAGGAGGAAGTTATTCATCCTATCGTCCACATCAGCAACAGCAACATGCTCCTGCTATCAGTAGTGGTGGTGTCTCCTTTTCTTCCATTAACAATCAAGATCTTCATTCTTCTGACATATTCCCATCTTCACATTCAAGCTATCAATCACAGGTGCAAACAATTGTTGCTGTTATAGTTTATGGAAAGAGCATCTTTTACTTCTCCTAGGCAACTGATTATATATTATGGCTTTACATATAAGTAAGAGTGACTTTTCCTAGCTTATTATCTGAATCCACAAACAGAGAGAACATTGAATTTGACGAGGGTTTTTGTTCTTTTGTGGAAGGGCTTTGTATCTGTGGGGTTCGTTCATCTTTTATTAAAACTTCTCTATGGATTGATCTGATTTTGTTCTGTTCTAGATATCGTTTCTTTTAATCTTTTAGTTGCATCTTTTGTTCAGACCAATGGACCACCTGGAATTGGACTCAGGCCTCTGAACTCACCAAATGCTGTTTCGGGAATTGGATCGTATGACCAGCTTATCCAGCAATATCAGCAGCAGCATCAGAACCAGTCTCAACTTCGACTACAACAAGCTTTTAATCAGCCTATGAGGGATCAGGGCATGAAATCCATGCAGGCAGCGCAATCAGCTCCTGATCCTTTTGGGTTACTCGGTTTATTAAGTGTTATAAGGATGAATGACCCTGATCTGACTTCCTTGGCCCTCGGAATAGATTTGACAACTTTAGGTTTAAATCTGAACTCGACAGAGAATCTTCATAAGACATTTGGCTCCCCATGGTCTGATGAGCCACCTAAGGGTGACCCAGATTTTAGTGTGCCACAATGTTATTATGCAAAACAACCTCCAGCTCTACATGTAGGTTGTTTCCTCATGCTCCTGTTGGAACCTAAATCGTTTTTAGTTCAATTATGTTTCATTCTCCTTTTTTTTTTGCATGTCAGAACTATGACTGTAAAATTCTCTGACACTTTCTTATTTTATGATTCTTTGCATGGGTGGCTGCAGCAAGGCTACTTTGCGAAGTTCACAGTGGAAACATTGTTTTATATTTTCTACAGGTAGGTTTCTCGGTTGAAAATTCTGTTTTGCTTCTGCCTGTGTTTCATTTCATCATTTGTAACACTGACATATTTTTATGCATTTGCGTTTCTAGCATGCCAAAAGACGAAGCTCAATTATTTGCTGCAAATGAACTGTAAGCTCTCAGCTCTGAACTAGTTTCACACTGCATACCTGGTCCCTTTTCTAATCTTACCATTTTGCTTAGAAAAGTGTCCATTTTTTGTTATAGCCATAGGGCCTGTTCTCTTGGACTTGATAAAAGGAAAATAAATTCAGTTCAGTTCAGCTTCAATAAGTTTCAATAAGTTCAGTTCAGTTCAGCTCTAACAAGTTCAGTTCAGTTCAGCTCCAATAAGTTCAGTTTAGTTCAGTTCAGCTTCAATAAGTTCAGTTCAGCTCCAACAAGATCCAACAAACTTATATAACAACAATTAACAATAAGTTCAATAATAATAATAATAATAATAATTATACTAGTACTAGTAATAATAATAATGACAACAACAACAACTTAATAACTCAAGTCACACATTTATCATCAACAACTTAATTAGGTAATAGTCAACTCAAGCCAAGAGTCCGGTCCGGTTGAAAGAAAATTCCGGTTCACTAAAGAAATATTATATATTAAAATTTTTATTCATATAATGTACATTTATATATAAATTGTAATTTATTGATGAATATTTTATGTAATTATAAGATATTTGACTGGTTGAACCGGTTAAACTGTGAACCGTTGGTCTCACCGGTTCGACACCCGGTCCGGTTTTAATAACATTGATAAATACACCAACTAGAATATACTATAAAATATGGTTATGAGAAGTGTAATTGGTTTTTTTCAAAATATATGTTGAAAAGTTCCTAAATTTTGATTTTTTTTAAGGTACATTGTTTTTACAAGTTAAATGGTGTGGAGAATTGTATTTAAACCCAAAATTCGGAAAATAATGTTTGATGAGAATCATAAACTCGCGACTATTGCAGTTCGAAACTCAATTACTCAACAAATTTGGAATTTCACTCAAAAGAACAATAACAATGACGACCTTATGGACGAAGATTGAATATATGAATACAGCATATTATTTGTTGTTCTTCTTCTTCTTCTTCTTCCTCAACAAATTTGGAATTTCACTCAAAAGAACAATAACAATGACAACCTTATGGACGAAGATTGAATATATGAATACAACATATTGTTTGTTGAGTTCTATTAAGTTCAGTTCTGGTCAGTTCAGTTCTAAAAAGTCCTAAAGAACAGGGCCTAGATGTTGGATCAAGATCCCGATCTGGATCCAATCTAACTTTTGTAAGTTGTGATTGGTCAATGAAATTCTAGTCTAGAAAGCAATTTGAACATAAAAGAAACAAATGAAAACCAAACAAGTGTCCAAAACTAATACAAATGTAGTCCTTGATAGTTTTGAGTTTCTAATTATTGTTCATCACTAAGCAAAGTATTGTTTGAGTCATTATCGTTTATTGTTCTTGTTCCATAGTTTTTCGTTTTATTCTCGATTTATGAGATATTTAAATTTTGAATCGAGTACTGATTTAGTAAGTTGTGATGTCAATATTTGCGTTACAAATTTATAATGTTCTTAAAACTTTTTCCAAATAATGTTTTTTGCGGCTTCCTAAAAGTTAGTTTTATGAATTGACCCAAGGAGTGTTGTTGGATAACTTGTGTAGATTTAGGCTTAGCCCTTAGATTTGCGACAATTTTTGGGGAATTGAACTGTAAGGTTTGTATCACGAATCATGAGATTCACGACAGACTCGGACGGATTTGTGTAATTTCCCAATAGATGCAAATTGATTTTTGTGTAAATTTAATTAAGCCGTAAAATCTGTATCATTAATCGGTGTTGTCAAATTTAGGCCCTGTTCTTTTCAACTTATTTTTCATTCAGTTCAATTTAAGTTTAGTTCAGTTCAAACTCATGAAGTTTCAGTTGAGTTCACTTCAGACTCATTAAGTTTCCATTAAGTTTTAAATAAGTTGCATTTAATTCATTCAATTTCAATAAATTTTTAATGATAATAAAGCTTATTAAATTTCGAATCATTTTATATAAATTTTACTTCATTAAGTTCTAAAAAGCTTCATTAAGGTTGCACTAAGTTTTAGTCAATAAGTTTCGTTCTGCCACCATTAAGTTTCAGTTCAGTTCAACCCAAAAGAACAGGGCCTTAGCCTTTTTTGGCAGGCTGGACCACAAAAACCCAATGGCTAGATTGAACCTGGTGATCTTAAAAACATCCTATGTAGTGGACCCAATAATTACTTTTTGATGCGGTCGATTGGATCAGTGACTCAGTAACCTAGAGTGGGTCAATGGGTGAATGTGTTATTGAGTCTTAGTGTTTCCTATTCTAATAAAACAATAGCCTCTGCGGTTTAAACAATACGCTTGTTCATTTCCATTTTAAATCTTTGTGAAGTGGAAGGCTGAAGTCTCCTTATTGCTACTTAACCATCTCATTAACATGCAAGTGATGGCTACACAAAATTAAGCTATTGAATTTGTACACAATTTAAAAACCCGTCATGTTTTTTATAGTAGTATTTTAATGTGTACATGGATTGTAAGATTCTGATAACTGTGCTTATAGCCGTATAGGTCTATTTTACTCTCTTTGATACATAGATCTAAGGGTTAATATACTAATAGTGATGCTAACATCTTGTTGACAGTTACAATAGGGGCTGGGTTTATCACAAAGATCATCGATTATGGTTCATAAGAGTCCCCAATGTAGAGCCGCTTGTGAAGACAAATACATATGAGAGAGGGTCATACCACTGTTTTGATCCAAACTCATTCGAAATCATCAGAAAGGTGTGGACTTGTATTCTAGTGTTGTGTCCTAAGTTTTCATTTCAAATTCCATTGGCCTCTAATTTTGTTGTGCATTGGATTTGGATGCATGCAGGATAATTTTGTGGTCCATTATGAGATGTTGGAAAAGAGACCGGCTCTGCCTCAACATTAACAAGTTTTTCAATTGACAATGTAAAGTTTCAGTTGTGTACTTGTTCATCAGGACGTAAGTCAGTTTGCAGCATTAATGTTACTTGAATTTTTCAATCTTTAGCTATTTCCTTTCCAATCTTGATTCAGCAATCAGCAGTTTTTAGCAGAGCTTATCACTTAGTTAATTCGAAATTATATAATTCAATCTTGAACTCGTTGCATAATTTGGAGATGTGGTTGCTACTCTCCTATTGGTTTTATATGCATACTGGCTAGTTCAGATCATGGTTACTAACGGTTTGTTATAGCAAACTGCGAGGAGCATAGCGTCCAATGATTTGTTAACAAGACAGTTATTTTCCAAAATATTCTTGAAGAAAAATATTTATTTCAAAATAACTTTTGCTAGTTAGAAGTCTTTTTCTTCTGTGAAATCCATATGATATGCCTTGACTGGTGTAATGCTTCTCTAAAATTGTAGCTATTTGAATTATGGTTTGCGTCAATTTACATGATTTGCATTATATTTAGTACTCAGTTTTTAGGAAACTATACAAAGTCAGGTGTTTGGAATACTCTGCACCTGACATTTTTCCAATTTTATAACTAGTGAGACGAATATCATTCATCCTGAATAGAGTATTTCAAACACTCAGCTCTCTGGACAAAATTTCCATTTTTAGGTTACTCTTAAGAAATACTCAAATGTAAAGAAAAAAGAATTCAAATTTCATTATAAGCGCCTAGGCGCGCCTGAGGGTAGGCGATTTTATCGGGCTTTGCACAAGGAGGATAAAGGTCTCCCTGCCCGTGACATGTGGCTGACTGCACTGCTAACGCCTTAGTAAAAATTCATATATGTACTTAGTCCCCCAAAAAATTGTTTTCTTTTTAATACAGTCTTGAGTCCTTGTATCTTAATTTCACTTGTGTGATTAGATGAAAATTTTATGGACTTCTATTG